>JACEEZ010002414.1:28918-73918 GCA_016584305.1 Chionoecetes opilio
AATGGGTATTGCGGCTACTGGAGACGCTTTCTGCCTCCGAGGTGACTTGGCACTCAATGATGTGTTGAACTGTGTGAAGGTTGTCGACGACATTCTTCTATACGACGAGGACTACTCCGCACACTTACTCCGCGTCCACGAAGTATTGTCAAGATGCCGTAGGTATGGAATCACCCTCAACGCGGACAAGATTGTTCTCGCCGAACCTGCAGTATCCTTCTGTGATTACAACCTCTCCAGGGATGGCATAGCAGCGGACCCAGAAAAGATCCGTGCCATCAGGGACTTTCCCACTCCTGCCAACCTCACTGACCTCCGCTCTTTCATGGGTCTTGTGAATCAGTTGGCGGAGTTTTCTCCGGATATCTCTGCAGCTGCACAGCCACTTCGCCCCGTGATGAGCCCCAAGAGAACCTTTCTTTGGACTTCCGACCATGACGAGGCCTTCCGACGTGTGAAGGAAGCCCTGTCGAGCCCACCGGTCCTCGCCACGTTTGATCCTGCCTTGCCCACTGTTTTGCAGACAGACGCCTCTCGCTTGTATGGTCTTGGCTACGCCTTGCTGCAAGACCACGGCGGAGGAGTGTTCCGACTGGTTCAGTGTGGTTCCCGGTTCCTGACGGAGGCAGAAACATGCTACGCTACCATCGAGCTCGAGCTTCTGGCCGTAGCATGGGCGACATCGAAGTGCATATTCTAATTCATCGACCTGCAGCATTTCGAGGTAGTCACCGACCATCGCCCGTTGGTGCCAATCCTCAACCACTACTCGCTGGATGCAGTTGAGAATCCTCGCCTTCAGCGCTTAAGGGAGAAACTCTCAGCTTACCTTTTCACAGCAGTGTGTCGCGCGGGTAAGCACCTCTGCATTCCCGATGCCTTGTCCCGCGCACCCCTCGGCCACCCCGCCCTCGAGGATGAAATGTTGAGCACCGAGACTTGTGCTTCTATCAACACTGTCGTTACTACCAGGGCCCCGTGACATCTAAATCCGTCACTACCATCAACCAGACATGACGTGGTATACCACTCCGATGGATTTACAAACACATGACTACCAAAACACACACACCTAAAAAAAAAAAAACCACTCACACACACTAGAGTATTCCGTAGTGTAGGGGTTAGCACGCTCAGTTCACAACCGAGAAAAATCCCGGGTTCAATCCCCGCGCGGAGCGGAGAGAGACGGGCGGTCTCCTTAAAACCCGAGCCCCTGTCCACCAAGCAGTGAATGGGTACCGGGTGTTAGCCGGGGGTTTGTGACCCGCCTCCCGGGGTGGTTGGTGGCTTCGGCCAGCACTAAGCAGTAAGGATGAATGATAAAATGTAGCAATGGAGACGGGGCCATACGAGTGTAGCTCAGGCCCTATAAAAATTAACTATATGTATATATATATATATATATATATATTATATATATAGAAAGATATAAGAGAGAGAGAGAGGAGAGAGCGATAGAGGAGAGAGAGAGAGAGAGAGGAGGAGAGAGAGAGATAGGGGAGGGGAGAGGAGGAGAGAGAGAGGAGAGAGAGAGAGAGAGAGAGAGAGAGAGAGAGAGATCATTGGGGGCATACGCCGGGGGGCGCGTCGCCTCGCCCATCCTACGACGCCACTCCCGAGGGTCACCACGCGCGAGTTCCCATGCAGGCTCCTTTCCCATATCAAGCAGCTCTCGACAAGAAACATCAACTTGCCCCAGCCACGAGCCTTGTGGGCGTTCCCTTGGCCTCCTCCACGCCGGATTGTCTCTTACAGATACAACCTGATGGGAAGGATCGGTTTCAGGGTAGCGTGCCACATGCCCATATAGCCGAAGTTGGCGCTGACGGACTATGCAGGTAATAGGCCTCGATTCAGTCTCACGGTGCAATCGCTGATTTGACACGTAATCATCCCAGCGATACCCCATGATTCTGCGAAGACACTTATTACCAAAGGCATTGATTCGTCTCTTCAAGTCACTATTTAGTGTCCATGTCTCACAACCATAGAGTAAGACAGGGATCACAAGCGATTTGAAGATCCGGATCTTTGTCCTCTTGCACAGGTACCGACAACGCCAAATACTCCCACTGAGCGAGTCCATAACACCGTGGGCTATGCCAATCCGCCGTAAGACTTCTTGACGTGACCCGCCGTCATTATGGACTGCGCTACCAAGGTATGTAAAACTTTCCAAGATCTCAATGTCCTCGCCACACGCATGAACAGACTGTACTGCTTCATCTAGTAAGTCTCCAAACACCTGGACCTTGGTCTTGAGCCAGGAGACCTCAAGTCCCAAAGGCTTTGCCTCCTCGTGCAGCGCCTCGAGAGCCATCACCAGGACCTCCACCGACTCAGCAAAGATTACTGCATCATCGGCAAAAACAAGATCAGTGATCTTGGTGTTGCCAACGGATGCTCCACAATCACTTTGATCTACAACCTTGTCCAATACCCAGTCTATACAAGCGTTGAAAAGTGATGGGGCAAGGACGCACCCTTGCCTCACTCCTGTATTCACAGGAAAGAAGCGGATACACCTGCCCACACTTCACAGCACTCTCAGTCCCAGAATACAGACCAGTTATCAAACCAATAGTCCTTGCAGGAATCCCTCGAAGTCGCAGAAGATCCCAGAGTGACTCACGATGCACTGAGTCAAACGCCTTCTTGAGATCAACATAGGCTGCAAGCATCCCCTGTCGAAACTCACGTCGGCATTCCACCAGGACACGAAGCGCTAGGATACGGTCCGTTGTTGACTTACCAGGCGTGAACCCAGACTGCTGAGGTCTCTGATGCTTCACCAGATGGCTGCGAATCCGTGTCAGAAATAGATGGGCAAGCACCTTGCCTGGTACGCTGAGCAGTGTAATACCGCGGTAATTGCTACAGTCCTGACGGTCCCCTTTCCCTTTCCAGATAGGGACGACCAGCCCCCTTTTCCAGTCAGGAGGAATGGTACCTGATTGCCACACGGCAGTCAGGACAGCATGCAACTCGCGGATCATGGACTCACCCCCAGCTTTGAGGAGCTCCGCACTGATATTACAAACACCAGCTGCCTTTCCACCCCTCAACTTTGCTACAGCCTCTCTGACTTTGTCAAGAGAGGATGCGCTTTCGTCAATGGGAGGATCGGCATCCACTGCCTGTAACCTAGTGGTGTGAAGCTGCTCAGTTGGAGGGTCCACCGTGAACAACTGCCCAAAGTACTCAGCCCAACGAGCCATCTGCCCATCCATGTCCGACACGAGGGCGCCATCTGCCTGTTCGAATAGCACTCGCCCGAGAAGGAGACTTTGAACGGAGCTTCTTCAGGGCTCGGTAGGCGGGTCGGAGGTCATTAGCGTTCAAATGACCCTCGACATCCTCAGCGAGACTCCTGACATACCTCTCCTTGTCTCTCCCTAGGAGGGTTCTAGTCCGGCGTGACAGAGCCCTGTGCTGGTCCCGGTTCCCAGCCAGCCTGGCAGCGCGACTCTCCTCGATTTTCTCCAGCGTCTCCGTCGAGACAAAACCACGCCTTGACCTCGGGCGCTCCCCAATCCCAATACACTCCTTGGCAGCCTGTAGAGTTTCACGTTTGAAGGTATCCCACAGTTCTACAGGGTCACCGAGAGCACCGAGCACATCAAACCGATTTGAGACTGCCACCGCATACTCATGAGCACATGTCAAGTCCTTCAGTTTCTCAAGATGAAACACAGTATGGTTACCTCTTGAGATTCTTCTGGACTTGACATGAAGCTTAAGTGTAGCAACAACAAGTCTGTGATCTGTTCCAAAGAACTCAGCACTCCGGTAAACCCTGCCGTTCTGGAGGATCCTCCAACGAGTGCTAACGAGGATGTGGTCGATCTCCTTTGCTACCCCTCCGGCATTACTATACCATGTCCAGCGGTGGAGCTCTGGTCTCTGATACCAAGAACCTGCAATTCTCAACCTTCTGGACCTTGCAAAGTTCAGAAGCAGAGAACTGTTGGTGTTTCTGGTACCGGAGCCATGGGGACCAACACATAACTCGTAGCCATCTCTCACAGTGCCAGTAGTAGCATTGAAGTCACCCAAGACAATGAGTGTATCCCGAGGAGGACACTGGTCTAATACAGAGTCGAGTTTGGCGTAGAACATCTCCTTCTCTTCAGTTTTACGCATCTCGGTAGGAGCGTACACAGCAACAAGAGACATGAAACCCAGAGTGTGTTTCATCCTCACCCGCATTATACGCTCATCAACCGGAGTAACCTCAACAACTGACGGCTGCAGTTTGCTGGAGATGCCTATAGCTACACGGTACACACGGTACTACAGGTACACGGTGACCATTGCTCATGCCGGACCAGTAGTAGGTGTAACCCCCACTGCTAGTCTCACCACTGCCAGGCCTCCTCGTCTCAGAGAGTCCCACTATATCCACCCTCAGCCTACTGAGCTCTCCCGATAGGAGAGGTAGTCGATGATCGTCTGAGA
The DNA here is from genome assembly GCA_016584305.1 of Chionoecetes opilio. NCBI lineage: Eukaryota > Metazoa > Arthropoda > Malacostraca > Decapoda > Majidae > Chionoecetes > Chionoecetes opilio. The sequence continues at coordinate 33,380 of JACEEZ010002414.1, forward strand.
GGCTCAGAACGTTCCACGAGCCCACACGAAGAACCCTCCGCAGGTTGATCCCAGGAGTGATTCGACGGGCAGGCGCCGCCTCTGCACTGCCCCGGCCACCCCCCATAAGAAAAAATTGGCTAGGGGGCCCTACCACTTGATTTAGAGTGCGGGATTCCCGAGGGTTTTGCCCCGCACTCGTCATAGGCAGACCCCTCCCCTGCATCGGCATAGGAGGGGTCTGCATGGTCGGGCCCCCCGGCAAAACCGAGTCGGGGGCGCGATTACCGCGCCCCCGGCCGGAGAGAGAGAGAGAGAGAGAGATGAATACAACTAGATGAATACACACACACACACACACACACACACACACACACACACACACGGGAAATATATCATGATATGGCGAACAAACTAAACAACGTATTTCAAACATCAAAATAGTCTACATTGAGTGGCTTTAAGTGTGTGTGTGTGTGTGTGTGTGTGTGTGTGTGTGCGTGTGTGTGTGTGTGTGTGTGTGTGTGTGTGTGTGTGTGTGTGTGTGTGTGTGTGTGTGTGTGTGTGTGTGTGTGTGGTGGCAATAAATGTAAGGACCAGTTGGAATATCGACACTGACTGTTATATGCGGCAATATCAGGTGTTTCCTCCTCGTCCTCCCCTTTCTATCTCTCCCCATTCTCACCCCCGCCCGCAACAGTCTCTGTTAACAAGTCCTGTTAAGAAACTGGACAAACTCACACACACAATCTCACCAGCAGTAGGAACACACAGTCAAGTAAGTGGTGATAAGTAGGTGTAGTAGTGCTCGTGGAACTATAATAACCAGTATGCAATTATAAGATCGCATATTAGACAGACATTTCAATCATCTTTTCTTATTAGTGTAATTAAAAGGTCTTAAAATGCCATCGCTCACTCCCTCTTTGATTTCCCCATTTGCCACCCGCACCAGTAAACAGTCTCTAAGGAATATAGAGGACAGGACAGGAGAATCCTATGCACAGAACAACCCTGCCCTATGCACTTGCTGAGCGCTTAGATGCGCGCTACCGTCGCTACTTCAGGTAATTGTAACACAAAAACAACATTTAACGTCATCACATGGATACAGAGCCCCAACACAAGATCGCCACCCATCCCTCTCGCCATTTGCGGATTACGTACCGGGAATATAAAGGACAAGGAAGTGATAGCGCATGCCCTAGATTGCTGGGTATGGAACGTCGCTTTCAGGAATGTAAAAGAAAAACCTTTAGAAATCTAACGAACACCATGACCTGCCTCCGCTTTGCGCATTTTGTGCGGAAAAAAAAGCGACACACCCTGAAGTGAAGCTCATTTTTTTCCCTAAGGATGCTAGAAGGTATGTAAGTGTCGCTGGCAAGGATATTTGAGCCCAATAAGAGAAAATCCAGAGTTAAGAAAATCTTTTAAGAACTACCATGACCGGTGCGTCCGCATGTTCAGAATCTGCGAAAAGAGGGAAACTCCTTATGAGCGCTCCCTCCCTTGCTTCTGAAGCTATCACTGGGTATGTCTGAACTCTAAGGGCTCAAGGTAAGCCAAGCCAGCCACCTGTATCGCAAATTTACAAGAAGACCTACCGGTACCTAGATAAGCCCGTTTGCCGGCAAGTGTGGACACTTTCACCCACACTTTCTGTAATGGACGAAAATAACAGTGATAGAGTGTCTGGTAAATATTCGATATTATTCTAGTGTTTGCCCGTACTGCCCCCCTTCCCAAACAAGCTTGGGGAATGGGGGCACCCGACAAGATTGTCGAGCTCCCCCGATAAAACTAAGGTCAACATTTTTGTAGCCGGGGTTTTGATGGGGAACGGAAGCAACCCCTTTTCGGAAGTTAGGTAGATTATCGGGGGTCAAGGGGAGCGAGCCCCCCAGTAGGTGTGGAGGTAAAATTTTGGTTGGATGTTAGGTTAATATATATCTGGGGGTCGAGGGGGGTGCAGTCAGTTCGTACACAGTTCTTCGTACACCCCAAAAAATGTTCGTATACGAAACCATAGTGTTTCGACATCCGCTCAAGTTGAAGTTGTTTCATAAATGGAGAGACCTTCTTCGTGGTTGTTTCTAACATTGGACAAAGCATGCAGTGATATGATCTGTCCGTCTGAAAAAACTCTCATAACACTGCTATGCTTTTTAATTAGGAGTCAACTTGACTACTAGAGTTACGAACCAAACACAGTATGTCGAAACTACTCAAAATCAGTGTACGAAACAACAAACAAGACCTGGGTATGAAACAACTTGTATACGATACTCCCTGGTACCGTCAATGTCCCTCCGCTAGGGGGTTATGTTTGGATTTACCGGGGGTCAAGGGCCTCTCCGTTAGAGGTTAGGTTAGATTACCGGGTGGCCATCTAAAGGGTTTAGGTAAAATTTCAATAAATCTAGGTAAATTTGGTTCCCAAACATAACTCTAAAAGCCCGTGTTTCAGACCAGTATTTGTTCCCCACCCGAATACCCACATTCCCACAGGTCCCCAAGCTTGTTTGGGGGGAAAGGGGAGGTATGGGCAAACACTAGAATTTACTAAATATTACGGGGGAGTTAGCGGGCTCCACAGGCCGACAGCTTATGTTTTCTCTATTATTTTCCCTAATAATTGTGCAGTAGCAATGTTTATGTCCAGCTATTTCTAAATTAGATTATGAGATAAATAATATTCCAGACAATTGCCATGGCCCAGACCTGAAAGATAGCATATGTGAAGACACCCACCCATCTGTGAGGAACATTTTGACCCAAATCATCAGCAGCAAGGGGATACGCGGGTCCATGCTACAGAACTATATGTTCGTTCTCTAATTCACTTCCATAAGGTGTATCGTCAGTAGCTTGATATTACATGTATGTAACAAGTCACTGAAAAATAATATTACCAACTTTGCAAAAGTATGATGTAGCTCGTAATTGTAAAATTTTAACACAAGGCAGTCTGAGCACAGGTCCGAAATATTATGCTATCACAATTCCACATAGTAGTTCATACTCTATTTAACCTTACTTACTTTCTTACAACAAGTTTGATGTACCTACACATGAGGTATCTCTGTAATATATATGTAACAACTAATTGAAAATATATATATAACTATGCATAGTATATTTAAGCTCATTTACCTTATTTACTACAATATAGTATATTCAGGGTACCTAAATTATATATATATAATATAGTTTATATTATATATATATATCTAGTATATATTATAAAAGTATATATATATATATATATATATATATATTACTAATACTATTATATATAGTATATATATATATATATATAATATATATTATATATGTATATATATATATGTATATGTATATTATATATATATATATATAATATATGTATATATATATATATATATATATGTATATATATGATATATATATATATATGTATATATATATGTATATATATATATAGTATATATATATATTATGTATATATATATATTTTATGTATATATATTTTATATATATTATATATATATATATATATATGTATATTATATATATATGTATATATATATATATTATATATATTTATATGTATTTTATATATATATATATGTATATATATATATATATGTATATAAAATAATATATATGTATATATATATAATATGTATATATATATATTAGATATATATATATATATATATATTTATATTATATATATGTATATATATGTATATATATATATATATTATATTATATATATATGTATATATTATATTATATATATATGTATAATATGTATATATATGTATATATATTATAATATTTTATGTATAATATATATATATATATAAGTATATATATATATATTATATATATATATTATATAATATATTATATATATATATATATATATATATATTATTATATATAAAAATATATATATATTACTCCTCTCTCTCTCTCTATATATATATATATATACCTATATATATATTTATTTTTATTTTTATTGTAAACACCTAGTTACCTACTCAAACATATATGTTGATCATATCTTTCTGTAGAGCCATTGGCATCGACCATCGACCTCGATGTGGCAGCAGGGGAGGGTAGCTCTACCAATACTACTAAAAATATTCCACACAATGGTTTGTACTGACTATGAATGTTATGCGTGTATTTATTTTTGTTAATGGCTTCCAGTCCTTATCTGTGTATTGGACTAAGTTTTATTTCCTTTTCTCTCTCTTAATGATATGGCATTAGCTTTTGCAGGTACATTACCAATGTTTTATTTATGTACAAGATTATTACTGATACGTACTTTTGACAGATTGTTTTGACGATTTTGGAGTGCTCCCTACTCCCCAGTACCAGCCACATCCTCCCACCCCATCAGCCCCACATCCTCCCACCACATCAGCTCTGCAGCCTCCCACCACATCAGCCCCACAGCCTCCCACCACATCACCCCCACAGCCTCTCACCACATCAGCCCTGCAGCCTCCCACCACATCAGCCCCACAGCCTCCCACCACATCAGCCCTGCAGCCTCCCACCACATCAGCCCACAGCCTCCCACCACATCACCACCACAGCCACAGCCTCCCACCACATCACCCCCACAGCCACAGCCTCCCACCACATCACCCCCACAGCCACAGCAAATGGATGGTATTGAGAGTTATAACAGTAATATTTTGCATGATGCACCTCACCAATGAATTTTAGACTGACATGTAATTTTCTCTTGTTTCGATCATTTCCGTATACAGGCTCTCAGAAAGATATCAACAATGAGTGCTTTTCAGGTGTGTCCCAGGAGCCTCTGCTGCCCAACATGGTGCCTCCACCAGCAGCACCAGTGACCTCACCTCACATGGATGCTGCAGAGGGTAAAAACCCATCGAGTACTTTCTTTCTTAAAATGTGCATAATACCAGTTACTAGTGTTTGTTTGTTATTGATAATGTGGGTTACTTTCTCAGTTTTTCTTATGCCTAAAACTGTTAACCTAGCTTTCTCCTCACTACAGGCTCACATGTTCTCATCTTCTTTACCCACTTCCTATTCACCATCCTACATGTCTCTCCATACTTCTAATTTACCTCATTCTTATGAAGAACAAAGAAAATAGTACTTTCGGCAAGTATTGCTATTTAACTAATCATTTGTTTTTTCTCAACAGATGATGTTACAACAAGCATCAGCAAGGGTCACCAGGATGTCCAAGCTTCAAAATTCCCCAAAAGACGTAATATTTCAGGAATATTAATTTGCTCTTCCTATTGTACCATACATTTTTTTTAAATTTAAGTGACTATAAAATCAAGCGCATTCTTTTGGCGTATTATATTTGTCGAAATATTTTATTTCATACATCTACTAGTCGTCTCACTATTGCATCCTTTCCCTTTCTCAAATACTCCAACACTATCCTCCCATTTATCAGGTGGTCATCCTCTCACATTAACGGCATATATTCTACACATGCATATCCTTCTTGTCATCTCACTCACCCATTCTTTCCAGGTGTCCAAACCATCTCAGTGTTCTGTGCTTCACCACCACTCCGCACCCTCACCATTCACCACCCTTTTCCATTACTAGCCATACAAAATCTTTCATATACATTTATAGTACATAATTATGTTACTAAATTATACTTATGCAAACAATGTGTGACACTTTCCATATTCTCAGGGACACCAATAATGAAGCTCCTGCGGAACACCATCTACAGGCAGCGTAGGCGACTACAGCAAATGGGGCGGGAGGCTGTGAAAACACCACAACAGCTGATGGCGAGGGCTGCCAATTTTCTTCCCCCAAAGGTGCTAGAATTTTTTAAAGGACAGATATCAAATGCCGTAACCAGCAAGACAGGTAGAAGGTTTGGGGTACAGGAGAGGAGGTTTGCTCTAGCGGTATATCACCACAGCCCAAAAACTTATAGATATCTTTGTTCAATATTCATGCTTCCTTCAGTTTCAACATTACATTCATGGTTAAGAAAAATGGTTTTAAATATTGGCTAGTGCAGACAGACTCTTGCAATCCTGAAAAAGAAAGCAGAGGCAATGTCAAAGGAAGAGACTCTTTGTGGCATTGTATTTGATGCAATGAGTATCAAAGAATCTCTTCATTTTGACCTTGCCTCTGATTCAATTATTGGTAGGGAGGATTTTGGTGAACATGGCAACAGTTTCAAACCAGCAAACCATGCACGTGTGTTCATGATTAAAGGGTTGGTAAAAAAATGGAAAATGGTTTTAGGATATTTATTTTATTCGGGAGGGATTAACACTTGCAGATTGAGGGAATTATATGAAATGGCTATAAGTAAAGTTCAAGAAACGGGATTTAGAGTAATTTTCACAGTTTGTGACCAGGAAGGAGTGCATCGTTCTGTTTCAAACTCTTGGCATGACCAAAGAAAATCCTTCTTTTAGAGTCAATGGAGAACGGGTACATTACTTTTATGACTCACCTCATCTTTTGAAAAGCCTCAGGAACACTATTTTGAAATATAACATTAAAGTTGGGGGAATATCATTTCATGGGACCATTTGAAGAATTTTTTTGTTACAGATCATGAGCAGAAGATTAGACTTGCACCTAAATTAATAAATAAGCATATGTGTGAAGAAGGCTTTTCAAAAATGAGGGTGAGTCTAGCTGCTCAAGTAATGAGTCGTACTGTCGCAGCAGGCATAAACACGCATGCCGTTTTTCGCTTGCTGCCACAGGAAGCTGTCCATACAGCAGAATTTGTACAAGAGGTGGACAGACTATTTGATTGCTTTAATAGTTCAGTTGCTTTTCATTTCAAAAATGTTCGAGGGGGGGTTTAGTTCAAAATCTTGTCATATGGAATTCATTAATAGTATAACAACATATATAAAGTCATGGGAAGTGGTTGCTCCACCTCGTGTGCACATTCACTGTATTGATGGATGGCTCATTAACTTGGCAGCGCTCAAAGCTCTTTGGCAAGACCTCCAGAGCTGTAAAGTAAATTACCTTCTTACCCGCAGACTCAATCAGGATTGCCTTGAAAATCTGTTTGCCAAATTGAGGAATAGATTCGGGAACTGTGATCATCCAAGTGTATATAATTTCATGAAGGGTTTAAAATCATTAATGACCCATGACCTTTTTTCAGTTCCCACTAAAAGTAATTCTGAGGCAGATGACTCACAGTTCCTTGACCTAATCTCAAACTGGGAATCAGGTGACCCCTTAACCACTATTTCAGATTCTGACTCTGAATCTGAAGATACAGTGGTAGCCAGCTTGCCACTTGCTGAAGTGAATGCTCTTGTGTATATAGTTGGTTGGACATGCAAAAGATTTTTGAGTACTCATGATTGTCAAAATTGCAGGGAGTATTTGTTAAATGTAAGTCATGAGTTGGATAGCAGCAGTAAATTGTTTTGTTTTTTTAAAGCTGAAAGTAAATGTAAAGTAAAGGAGTTTGGGGGGCTCTCCATACCCACTGAAAATGTGACACAACACTTTTCAGAGGTGGAGGCGATGCTCCGTGGGAGCTTGGAGAAAGCTCTGTTGGGGAGGAGAGTCTCCCAAACGTTAGTATCTCTCTTAGAAAATCACACGTTTGTGTCTCCTTTGCATTTGTGTTCCAGCCACCTAACCAGGAGCATTCATTTCATATATGTTAAACTTAGAATATTTTATACTCTTAAGTGGAGAAATAGGGAGGTAAGAAGCTTTAAAGGAAGAAAAAATAAGAAAATAGTTAAGTTGAATTAAACTAAGTTAATTTAGTTCATTAAACGAGTCCACTTTTGTTTACAGGTGTGTCAACATGACTTTCATTTAAAGGTTTGTTATATTTTTTTTCATTGCTTTATAATGTGTTCTTGCAAGACTGCCTCTGCTTTGTCCTATTGCTACTGCATGTACTGTATCTAAGCTAAAGCTTTTGTATTTCTCCCTGCATATAATGTTTCCTCAACTTTGTTGCAATGCATTCTAACTGTACATACCTATACTATACATACTGCTTACCCTATATACTCGCTTGTATATAGTATATTTGAATTTTGTATTTTTACTTTTTTCTTTATATATTTTTTTTGTATTTGTTTGTTTTTGGTTCACCTCCAATACTTTGGCATTTGGTATCTGTCCTCATTTTTCTCAGGCTCTGCAGGACAACAACAGGTCTGTGCTGTTTGTTACAGCATGTTATTCAATAATGGTTTCAACTCCTAATTTCCTTTGCAGTAGCTGTAATGCTTATAAATCTGCTATATTTGTATTGGTTATATGTCGTTTACATACCTTTTGTTGCCTGTTTTGCCCATTGTAATGTATGCTAAAAGCTTTTGCTTTGTTGCTTTTTGTTCTCAACATGTATGCTGTATAGCATAGCGTTGCTACACCATTTGTTAGTTTTTAATTTAAAACTCTTGATGTGCTTTCTAAAAAGGTGGCGCAGCATGTTTTGCAACAAACTCATGCTCTCGTGCTATGCATCACTGTCTTTTACTGCTGCCTTTAATGCATGTTACTAGTGATCGTTTTGTGATCACTTGTATAATGCAACTAACTTCTTGTGTTATCCTCCTGCAATGCATTGCAATGTCTAAAGCCAGGTGTTGGTGTTGCCATGTGTCTGCATAATGCAACTAACTTTTTGTGTTATCTCTTGCAATGCATTACAAAGTCTAAAGGCACGTGTTGGTGTTGCGATGTGTCTGCATGTAGGAGATAAATTATCTTACTTTTCTGCTTTGTGCTACATAACCAAGTATTGCATCATGTTCTGCATGATTTATAACCCTCAAAGTACCTGCAAATATCATCGAAGTTTAAATAAAATTTTTTTACCGTATTGCTTTATATAATTTATTTCCTTGTCAAAGATACTATCCAAAATATTTATATTTCTTTGAAGGTTATAGGCTATAAATATAACCTTCAAAGAAATATACATTTTTTGGATACTATATATGTAATATATAGAGGAAGTGCAGGGATATTATGAGCATTTGAGTCACCCATCGATTCCATACGTTCTCTAATGTTTCCCATGCTCTGTCTTTACCACTATCCCGCGGTTAGATGGCGTGACAATCGCGGCTTCGAAACTTTACTACAGGATTCACCTTCCTTGTCCTCTATATTCGAGTAAAACAGTGAAGCGTGGGAACAGAGTCTGTATATATTGCAGTGTTAGTTGTATTTACGAATTTGGAGATAAGTTGAGCTGACTTCATTAATACTAATTACACAATGTCTACTGGTGTGTATGCTGTATGTGTGTATGTATGTATGTATGTAGTTGTTGTTGTTGTTGTTGTTGTGGGGTGTTGTGGGGGTGGGTGGTGGTGGGGGTGGGGGTGGGGGTGGTGGGGTGGGGGTGTGGTGTGGGGGTGGGGGGGTGGGGGTGGGGGTCGGGGTTGGTGGTGGTGGTGGGGGTGTGGGGGTGGTGGGGTGGTGGTGGGGGTGGGGGTGGGGGTGTGGTGGTGCGGCGCGGCGGCGGCGTGGGGGTGGGGGTGGTGGTGTGGGGTGTGGGGTGGGGGTGGGGTGTGGGTGTGTGGTGTGTGTGTGGGTGTGTGTGTGTGTGGTGTGTGTTTTGTGGTGAAATTATATAGAAAAAACAATTATTTATACGGTCATTATACACAATTATTACTGAGATCTTTTTCACGTATATAGTAAATAAAAAATATAGTTTCTGGCGGCTAAAATCCTCAAAATTGGGTGGGGAAAACGGTGACAAACAAGCTAGATGAGGCTTTTCTGACCATGGTTAAGACGCGACGTGCGCCACGTCGCAGATCTTAAACAAGCTAGGTAATAGGTATGGCTTTTCTGACCAGGTTTAAGATCTGCGGGCGTGCTGTGCACGTCGCAGATCTTAAAAAAGCTAGGTTATAGCTTTTCTGACCCAGGTTTAAGTTTGCGACGTGCACAGCACGTCGCAGATCTTAAACAAGCTAGGTTATAGCTTTTCTGACCAGGTTTAAGATCTGCGACGTGCACAGCACGTCGCAGATTTTTAAACAAGCTAGGTTATAGCTTTTCTGACCAGGTTTAAGATTTGGCGTGCTGGCACGTCGCAGATTTAAACAAGCTAGGTTATAGCTTTTCCGACCCAGTTTAAGATCTGCGACGTGCCAGCACGTCGCAGATCTTAAACAAGCTAGGTGTGCTTTTCTGACCCGGTTTAAGATCTGCGACGTGCGCGCAAAGTCACAGATCTTAAACAAGCTAGGTTTGGGTTTTCGACCGGTTTAAGATCTGGACGTGCGGCCCCGTCGCAGATCTTAAACAAGCTAGGTTTTTATGAGGTTTAAAATTTTGGCGAGGGGGCAGACGGGACGGAAATTTAAGGGGAACTGTGTTTTTCTGCCCTGGGTTTGTCCCCGAAAAACCTGCGAGCTTTTGTGAGTTTAAAAGTGAAAGGGTTTGGGTTTAAGTGAGCTTTTTGGGGTCGGCGGACTTAATGTAGGTTAAAATTTTTAAGGGCCCCACCTCCGATAAATTTTTGCCTTTACAATTTGTCTCAGTAAATTTTTGAATCTCGACCCTAGTGGCTTTTTTGTAGAAAAAATTGGCCCTTCGGTGATAAACGTCCCTAATTAGTTAGGTCAAATTTTTGGTAACCCCCCGGGTTAAATTTGTGACCAACACAACTTTGCTTCATGGAAAAAGATCTCCACCTAGTTCTATTTCCCGTAGAAAAATTGATTCGCCCCCCCTTCCCATCATCAGCCCTTTATATAACTCCGAAAACCGCCCCCGGCGCCCTTTTTTGGGTAGTCCTGCGGAGGGCTATTGGGGGCCTTCGGCCCACCAAAAACCGGTTTAGTAGTTCCAAGGCCCCCCAAACACAGGGCTCTCCAATAGCCCCCCTTTTCCCAACACTTCGGCCAAACCAACCAGGACTCTCCAAATTAGCCCTTCTTTTAACTTCCGAAAAGGTATGTATTCCCCCCAACCATTCACTCACCATTACCATCACCCCCCACCCATTCCCTCACCCATACCATCACCACACATCCATTCACTCACCATTACCATCACCACACACCTATTCCCGCACCCATCACGCATCACCCCAACCATCCACCCCCAACCCAATCACTCACCCATCACCCCACACCCAGTACATCACCCCACTCACCATTACCCATCACACCACCCATTCACTCATCCATTATCCCATCACCATACATCAAGGTTTCCTCCAATTCTCGAACCCATATTTTTTTTTTCACCATTTCTCGCAATAGGCTGCTGAAAAAAGAAGAAAAACAAGTGATGGATTTCATCTCATAAGTGGCTTAAAACTTCCCCCCTGGTCGAGCTGGTTCCAAAACTGTGGACACATGATGGATTCAGCCCATGGGGGGCGGCACCATCGCGGACAGACAGAACAACAGACAGGACAGACAGACAGACACACACACCACACACACACCACACAACACACACTTTTCGCTTAGATTATTATAGATATACCTAGCCGCAAAGTCGCCCTCGGGCCGAACTTTTTGGCTTAAGCTCCTCGGAGGGCATTAGTGAGGCCTCGGCCCACCCCTGTGTTTGGTGGGCCGATGCCCACCAAACACAGACTCTCGGATAGCCACTTCTTAAACTTTACGAAATATGGATGTAGAAAATGCTATGTATTAACGCCTTACCCATCACCCCCACACCCATTCACTCCACCATTACCCATCACCCCACACCCATTCACTCACCCAATACCCACACCACACACCAGTCACTCACCATTACCCATCACCCGCCACCTATCCCTCACCATCACCCATCACCCCCAAACCCATCACCCTCCAACCCACACTCACCCAATCACCCCATGCACGCCCCACCATCAACCCCACCCCAGTTAGCACCATCACCCCACCCATTCACTCACCCATTACCCATCACCCTACATTTACGGTTTCCTCACTTCTCGAACCCACATTTTTTTTCTCACAATCTCGCTAAGAGGCTAACTACAAATAAAAACAAATAAAAAAGTGATCGGATCATCCATAAATGGCTTAAATGTTCCCCTGGGTCGACTGGTTTTCAAAACGTGCCATATGATGGGATTGCGCCACTGGGCCGGAACCTACGCGGACCACCACACAGACAACACTTTCGCTATATATCTAAGATAGAGGAACGTGAAACTGTGAATTGCGTGCTGCAGCGTTTATTTGAAATTTAACGGCCTACAGTTGGAATACATGTTTTCTGTTTTGCGGACGTTGCCGGTCTAGCGGAAACCATCACCAATGGTCTGTGATTTTTTGTTCGCGAGTTGCCATGTAGGATTTTTACGGCTTTTCCGTTGTGACGAGTTTATGCGACTTTTGTTGGCCCAATGACCGTTGACATATTTTGAGCAACGTAAGGCTTTCTATCTTTTGCCTTTCAAGTACAAACGCTCTACGACTTACGGTTTGGGAGTTAGAGTATGAATTTGAACGTACGATTTTTCTCGATCAACAAATATTAACTATTGGGGAATTTATATAGAATAACAATTATATATACCGTCATTATACACAATTATTACTGAGATTGTTTTTACGTATATATGTAAATAAAAAATATCATAGTTATTTCCCCCGTATATATGCATACAAACATTATTCCATCTCCACTAATATTCATCACTGGGAAAATTACATTGAAAAACATTTTTTTTAAATCGTCTTTATACACAATTATTACTGAGATAAGTTTTACGAATATATGTAAATAAAATAATTCACTTTTTCTGGCTGTATAATTCATCAGAATTTTTGCCTCATTTGGTTTTTGGCATTTTCCGACTAAACTATTGATCTAAAAAGGAAATAGCCATAAATACTTTTTGTCCAATTCGACGAGATCTACGCAATGCCACACTCTGTTTAGTCCTAACATGTCACGTTCTCGAGATTTTTTTTTTTTTTTTTTTTAGAAAACATTGACGTGTGGTTTTAATTATGCATGAATTTTAAGTCCGCATATACCACTGGATTGGCCTTCAAGAGCTGCATCTTTTATGTGCAATACCATTTTGTCCATACGTTTATGCTTACTGTGATATTAATGAACATGTGATTTTCTAAAAAAATTCCTGGGCCATCATAGCCTGCAGATTTTGGGCGTAAATAAATATATCCCTAATTGGATGAAACAAGGTTTATAGGGGATTCTACTGATGGCGATCACGAATTTGATCTTTGTTTGCTGATATTTGATCCTAAAAGCAATTGTTTCCCCTCTGTAAGCTTATTAACCCCCTATAAATGCATACAAACATTAATCCATCTCCATTAATATTCATCACTGGGGAAAATACATTGAATAACAAGTATTTACACCGTAATTATACACAATTATTACTCAGATCATTTATACTTATATATGTAAATAAAAAAATTCACACATACTGGCAGCAAAATTCCTCAAAATTTTGGCCTAATTTGGTTTTATGCATTTTCCGACTAAACTATTGATATAAACATAACAATGCCGTAAATAATTTATGTCCAGTTCGACGAGATCTACGCAATGGCATAGTCCGTTTAGTCCTAACATGTCATGTTCTCGAGATATTTGGTTTTTTAAAACTTTTCTCCAAAATTTTACGGATACGTGACACAACACACTGCGTTGGCTTGTATGTAAATATATGTGTGTGTGTGTGTGTGTGTGTGTGTGTGTGTGTGTGTGTGTGTGTGTGTGTGTGTGTGTGTGTGTGTGTGTGTGTGTGTGTGTGTGTGTGTGTGTGTGTGTGTGTGTGTGTGTGTGTGTGTGTGTGTGTGTGTGTGTGTGTGTGTGTGTGTGTGTGTCATTCACCCATTTATGAATTTCAAAATATTTCCACAGGCTTCTGTGGAACTGAAAATATAAATAATTCAGGGGAATGAACAAATTATTGAATAAATGAAGTTAGGAAAATAAAATAATGAACGATTGAAGAGGTAATTCAAAATAAAAAAAAATTCACATGATTAAAAGGATAAAAAAGAAGAAGAAATATCATGAAAAAATGAACTCGCATTGAACTCTCACTATTTTACAAAAATCATGAGCATTAATAAGTATCCTATTTTTCCGAAATTTATAGCCGAAAATTACATTCTATCTTAACGCCTCATGCTTAAAATTATGCCTATGTTTACCTGATGATATGCTTAACTATGATAAAATACAACTGAAATTTAGAAGAACTGTATTAATCTCTTCTCCTGGCATCAAATATATTAGTCAGTAAGCAGCAAGGAGTCAGGATTTTTCACCTCGTAAAAAAACCCAGGGTATATTTCATGATTACTGCTAAGAAATACGGACAGAAAAAGGTCCCATTACGTCACTACAATAACCACTCATTCTTTCCTTCCATCCTTCGTCACTTTTAATTCACTGTCTTAATCCCTGCCATGCTTCCTTCACCCTGCCTCCCCTCGTCTCCCGGCATTCCCTTCTTCCTTCGCCAAGTTCGCCTCGCCTCAAGCACTATCAAATAAGAAGTAACTTTCTAAATTGGAAAACTATCGATGTTTTGGTATTATAACCTATGCAAAATCTGTATAGGGGATTGCTACTATTTGGGGAAATTTTTTTCCAGGGGAGGCCAGTTTGCGTTCCCTGACTTTTTCAAACATCATTTCCCATTTCCCCCCTATGGTTTAAACAGTATAAATGATATACCGTTATCTCGAAAAATGTTTGTTTATAATATTATCAAATAAAAAAACGTAAAATACCTAAAGAAATGCCATTTGAACTCCAAAGGAAAATCTGAACAAAAATAAATTCACTAAAAACTCTTCGCCATTTAAATAATGCCGAAAACATTTTACATAAAAAACTATCAAATAAAAGGGGACTTTTTTTGCTTTCCTTTAAATTTATTTCTTTTTCTGAAAAATTAAATTAGAACCAAATAAATTGGTTTTAAATAAATAACCTCATCAATGGGGAAAATTACCCGATTGATTAGTCATTTTTTAGTTAACGCTAATTTTATGCAGGTTCAAATCAGTACCAGAAAACAAAAAATACAATGGAAAGTAATAAAATTACGCTTCTTTATTTTGCATGAAAAAATCTTCACGCAAAATATTAAATAGCGAGAGTTTAAATGAAAAATTAAGTGCATGAATTTCTTCAGTTCTCACAATGGGAATTTTTAGTGATTTTACAGTTTTTATTTTATAAATTATAGAACAATCATTTACGAACTAACAGGTTCATTTTACTGATAAACCCATAGTTACTGTATCAGGAAACACTTTTTATTTGCCGATCCCAATTTTAGATGATGATGATGTAAATTTTTTTTTAACGCTAATAAAAGCATGGGGGTAATTCATTATCAGAAAACGAAAATTCAAAAGGGAAACTAAGAAAATCCCCTTCTAAGATATGTTTCTTCCCAAAAAAATTTTCTCGCAAAATATTAATGGGGAAGATTTAAGTTCATGCATATTTCTTCACTTTCTTTTAATGACATTTCTTTAGTGTATTTTACTGTTTTTTATTTGAAAATTATAGAACAAAAATTTACGAAGATAATAATATCCATTTATACTGATAAAAACCCTAGGGGAAGGGAAATGGGGGTGAAGTTCGTAAATGTCAGGAAACGCAAAAGCCTCCATGGTCTGGGCGGGGTTTGGCGCGGGGAGGGTAGGCAAGTCCCCGTATAGATAGTCTTTGCCTCATTAAAATGGGTGTGGCCCGATATGTGTCAAAGGGGGGGGAGGGGGGGAAAGGGGGGGGGGGAGGGGGGGAGGAGGGGAGGAAGGAGGAAGGAAGGGGGAGGAGAAAAAGGGGGGGAAAAAAAGGGGAAGCAGGGGGAGGGGGGGAAAAGGGGGGGGGGGAGGGGGAAGAGGGGGGGGAGAGGGGTGGAGGGAGGTTAGAAGAGGAAAGGGGAGGGAGGGGGGGGAGGAGAAAGAGGAGGAAAGGGATGGGGGGGGGGAAGGAGGGGGGGAGGGGGGGAGGTGGAAAAGGAAAACATCTACATTATTCTTATTAAAAACAGACAAAAAAAAAACAAAAAATTTTACCCGCGTCAAAAGTTACCAATTTTTTCTTTTTTTTCTTTTTTCCTTTTTGTCTTAAGTCACTAATAGCATACAAAATTTATTTTTTTTTTTATTAAGTCAGCCATTTATCAGTTTTCTTTCGGGCCCATATAAAAAACAATTATAGGGAAAATGTCTATAGAAAAACGTTTTAAAAAAAATGTGCCCTATAAAACAAAAAGGAAACGTGCCAATAGAAAAACAATTATAGAATATGTGCCAATAGAAACAATATATGGAAACTGTGTCATATAGAAACAATATATGGAAACTGTGTCATATAGAAGAAAAAATTTAAAAAAAAAACTATTACATCACTTTGGTTGGTGTGTGTATTAAGTTTACATGACTTTAGTCCAAAATTAATTTCTGCATATTCAAGGTTTAAATATCTAGTTACTTGACGAGACAGACACATAGTCACACTCCCAGTCACATTCATGCATACATTCACACACAAAAAACCCTAATTAACGTCTACAGATAATGAATAATCTGCCCTTACATATAAAGAATCCACGGTACGACGCTACAAGTATAAATAATAAAAAGGACGACATGAAATGTAAGAACACGTGATTTGCCACAAAACGTATAAATTTCAAGAGAGAGAGGAGGAGGAGAAGAGAAAACGAGAGAGAGAGAGAGAGAGAGAGGAGGGAGAGAGAGAGAGATGAGAAGTAGGAAGAGAGAGAGATAAGATGAGAGGAGAAGATCCGAGACGAGAGATGAGATCGGGAAACACATAAAGAAGACGGAGAAGAAGAGACTAAGATGGATGTAGAGAGAGAGAGAGGAGAGGGAGGGGGAAGAGGAGAGGGAGAGGGAGAGGGAGAGGGAAAGGAGGAGAGGGAAAGAGAGGAGAGGAGAGAGGGAGAGGAGAGAGGGGAGACGAGGAGAGAAGAAGATGAGAGAGAGATGAGAGAGAGAGAGAGGGAGAGAGAAGAGAGAAAGGGGAGAGAGAGAGAGAAGAGAGAGGAGAGAAAAGAGAGGAGATGAGAGAGAGAAAAGATGAGAGAGAGAGAGAAAAGAGAGAGAGAGAGAAGAGAGAATGAGCAGAGAGAGGAGAGAGGAGAGAGAGAGAGAGAGAGAGAGAGGAGAGAGAGAGAGAGATGAGAGAGCGAGAGAGAGAAAAGAGAGAGAGAGAAGAGAGAGAGAGAAGAGAGAGAGAGAGAGAGAGAGGAGAGAGAGAAAGAGAGAAAAGAGGAGAAGAGAGAAAGAGAAAGAGAGAGAGAAAGAGAGAGAGAGAGAGAGAGAGAGAGAGAGGAGAGAGAGAGAGAGAGAGAGAGAGAGAATATGATGGATTCCACTTTTCAAATGACATAAGGCACAGGAGCAAATCCCCGCTTGGCCGCAGAGTGGAGGCGAGCAAAGCCGATACTACGCGAGAAAAATAATTAAAAAGGATCCGATCCCTTTAGCCTGGCATCTGGCACTCCCCGAACCACTTTAATCCCTTGCAATCGTCAATCACCAGCCCGCGAGCCCTTTGATTCCTTCTCCTGCGCTGTTCTCTACTCTCTTCTCCTTTCTTTACCACGGAGTTTTGATGCCTAAGAGCAGCCTCTCCTGGCCGCCTGAGAGTGTGTTTCACCTTCTCCCATTGTTCGGTAATGCCTCATAAGGGGACCGGCAACCAATCAGCACAGAGGCGGCAACTCAGGCGTAATACAAGACCAATGACTTTGTGGTGGACCCTTCCAACAGGTTTACATCCAGGAGTGGCGTCCCGCCTGATCCGGCTCCATCTTGGCTACCGATGCGCCGCACAGATCCTGCAGACTGCCCCTGAACCCTGCCCGTACTGCTTCCAAACCGAGGATGATCCCCTCCTCCACTACATCCTCCGATGCCCAGTGACCCAGGTCCTGCGCCACCGTGTGGCCTAGAGCCCGGACACAGACAACGAAGCAGCGGCACTAGCAATTGCCTCTGCCTCCACTCAAATGCTCGCAGATCTGCGCAACAAACACCCCCCTCCATAAAAATTAGGCCGTAAAAGCAGTCACCCCTACGGGCTCCTAGTCAGCCCGTGTGCTCCCCACAAAAAGGGAGCACAATAGAAAACAACAAACAACAACTGGTGGAATAAGTATTTGCGTTTCGTGTTTATTATCATGTTAGTATACATGTTTAATACTTTCCTCCCCTCTTTTTCCCCTAGTCTTCTTCTTCTTCCTCCTCCTGCTCTACCTACATCCACTGGCATTCACTACTCTCCTACTTACACATATAAGTATAGAAGACAAGTAGACAATTTTCCCACCTACATTACCGGCTGTCTGTATGTCTGTCTGTCTATAGCTCTCCTACCAATATCTGTCTCTTTATCTTACTGTCTATATCTCTCTGTCACCCAAATATGTCTTTCTTTCCTACCTATTTTACTATTTGTCTCTGTCCAATTCTCTCCCACTCCTGTTACAATCTGTCTGCCTGCTGTCAATCTGTATGTCTGTCTGTTTGTTTCTTTCCTATCGTTTTTATCATCTGTCTCTGTTCATCTCTCTCTACCACTCATGTTACCATCTGTCTGTATGTGTATGTCTGTCTGTCTGTATGTCTGTCTGCCTGTCTCCTTGTCTGTCTGTCTGTCTGCATGTCTATCTGCCGGTCTCCCTGTCTGTCTATCTGCCTGTTTATCTACCTGTCTCTCTGTCTGTCTGTCTTTCTGTCTGTCTGCCCGTCTGTCTGTCTGTCTATATGCCTGTATGTCTGTCTGTCTATCTGCCTGTCTGTGTGTCTGTCTGTCTGATATCTGCCTGCCTGCCTGCCTGCCTGCCTGCCTGCCTGTCTGTCTGTCCAACTGTTAGGCGGAGGTCCAGAGGATGGCAGTGTAATACGCTCTGATGTTTTATGCTCTATGAAGGGTTATATGGATCATCGTAAAGTGACGTGATTGAATGACATCTGATTGAATATTATCGCTGCCGCTTATTATCTACTTACTTATCTACTTGTCGCTTATTACTAGAAAGACAGCGAGCCAGCCAGCCACCCACCCAGCCAACCAGCCAGACAGCCAGAAAGATAGTGAGCCAGCCAGTCAGCCAGACAGACAACGAGCCTCCTTAACCCTGGTGATTCAGAGGGGAAAACCGTGCAGATGAGAAGTGTTTGATATCAAAGAATTCAAGGAAAAGGTTTTAAGAGAGGGGCTTAGAGTAGAGAAAATGTTGATAAGGGGGAAAAATATATTGATAGCGTACGTAGCTCATGCCAGCCTGGGTCATTCTGGCATCAGTCTGGCGAGGTAAAAGGGCACTCTTGATTGTCTTCGGCAGGGAAAAAAACCAAAATATATCAATGGAAATTTTAATGCGTTTCCGTTTATTGATACTCCTTTAAATTTGTTTTCTCGAAAAATTTTTTAAAGGCAAAAGAGTTTAAGTTAATGATTTTTTGAAAGGTCTCATAATGGCTTTTTCTTTTGTTGTTTTACGATTTTTTTTTGTTTTAAATTTATAAAAAACCAAAACTTTTCCAAAGATAACAGATATTTTTTTATACTGATAAACTTTAATTAGGTAGGAAAAACTTGTAGGGGAGCGGAGGGGTGGGCACTACATGGTGTGCGTCACGGGCGATGCATAGGCTTGTCTCTCGGTGGCCACGGTGAAAAGGCTCCTTTCCCCATACCAAAAGCAGCTCTCGACAAAAAAGCATCAATTTCCCCCGGGCCAGAGCCTTGTGGAGCCCCCCCCCCCCCTTCTCTCTTCCCCTTTTCTCTCTCTTCTCTCTCTCTCTCCCTCTCTCTCTCTCTCCTCTCCCCCTTTTCTCTCCTCCCTTTTCCCCCTTTTCCCTCTCCTCTCTCTTTCCCCTCTCTCCTCCTTCTCTCCTCTCTCTCCTCTCTCCTTCTTTTTTTTTTTTTTTTTATAAATTTTATTATATATACATACATATATATTATATTATACATATATAAGTAAATTTAAATAATATATATATAATACAAATAAATGTATCTATACTTATATAATTAAATAATATAAATATATATTATATATATTATATATAATATATTTATGTGTGATACGATATGAGTATGTATAAAATTTTATATAATATTAATAATAAAAATATAAAAATATTATATTATAAATTATATATAATATATATTAAAATTATAATATATATATAAATAGTATAATTAATGGGTTTTTAAAAAGAGTTTAATATTACAAAATTAGTAGTATAATAATTTATTATTACTTTTTTAAAACATGAGAAAAGAAAGATCAGTTTAAGGGCATCATTTTTCGTTTTGACTTTTGAATATTTTTTTTAATGAAGAATGTTTTTTCAACAAAACTAGCGTGCAATTTTTGTTCATGAAGTGAAGTGACGTTAGTGAAAAAAAGTTGTTGAGGAAAGCGTGCAGTGTGTTTAGCGCGTGGAGTCTTTCCCGCGACGCCCCCACGGGGGCAAGGGCCATAAACCAGCACCCCTTTCTTTACCCCACGTATCATAAAAAAAACACCCCGGGATTCCTTTGCCCCGCATTTGTTTATGAACAACCGGATCACGAGAACGGTTTTAGCGGCAAAAAAACACAATCGGGGACGTGGTTAATTTCCCAGTGTCTAAATCACATCAGTCTCCCCGCCAGCAAATTTTCCAGCTGGTACTGGGGGGCCCCACGAGCAGGTTTCGGTTGATATCTGTCGCGGTGGGGGAACCAAATATTGAATGACGTGTTTAATGTTTTGAGGCAGTTTGGGGGGTGTTCCCCATCCACCCAACGCCGGAAAGCGTTCCACCGGCACGCCCCCCCAATATTTTCCTGAGGGCGTGGGCCACGGTGGCCAGGGGGGCCCGCCCGTGGAGGCCGGTGTGGGGCAACGCTCTCGAGGGGGTCCCAGAATCATCCAGCCCCCGGGCTATCCAGATCGGGGGACTTTTCGCCCAGCAACGTTCCCAGGCTAAAAAAATGGGTCGGGGCCTGAAGCAGCTCCCCTCTTTAGCTCCGGCGAGCGGAAGGAAAAAAGCATACTCCTGCTCCTGCTCGCCGCGTGGGGAACCCAAACAGCTCAAAATAAAAAGGGTTCCAACTCTGGGGGCGATGCCAAACGTGACGTGGGTGGGAGGGGGAGGAGGGCGGGCCCCTCACGGTGGGGTTTTCGGCTTTTTAATATTGTGGGACGAAAAACCCCTTTTTGGTGGGAAACCCGATCCCGGCTCTCGCCAAAGCCCGCCACAGGACGCCGGGAAGGTGTCCACGGTGACGGGTTTCGCGATACCATCGTCGTACGCCCCCGCCCGCGTAGTCCGGGGTGGGGGTGCCCCCTGGTGGGGGGCCAGAGGGGGCGTGAGGCGTGGTGGCCTCCCGCTCCGTCCAGCCCCAGCTCACCTCACAACCCAAGGAAGGGGTCGGCGTTTCCCCAAAAAAACCCTTCATGATCTTTTTGATGGCGCGCATTTTGAAAAAATTTTCTCTGTCCCCCCGCAGCCCCACGAGCCTTCCCGAGCCGTGAATGAACGGGAGGGCGGCCAGCTCGCCTCGGATATCACGGACACCAGGGGCAGGACAGCAACCTTCAGGTCCCCACTTGCGTTACTTACCGTCAGCCTCAAGGGCGGCTGAGAGGCGATGCCGGGTTTTTAAAATTGATATGGTCTTTATCATGAAAGCTGTGGCGGCGACGGGGGGCACACGCGTGTGGCTGGGGGGTCTTCCCCCCACGGAAGGGGGGTATGAGACTGTGTAGCAACAACGAGTGTTGGCGGGTGTTCCTGCGCCCACTGCTTCCCGCGCTCCTGTTCCTGCTTTTCCCAAGCTTCCGTTCCTGCTGCGGAAAATCGCCGCCTGGGAGGGGGGCAGCGCCTTGGCCTTCCTGGAGCGGGGTCCCCTTTTTCGCGGGTCAGCGTCCAGGCCTCGGGGGGGCGCCAGTTCCGCCGTGGACGTACATCACTCCGGGGAGAGGGCCCGAGGCCCCCCTTGGGGCCCGGCGCGCCCTTTGGCCTCCGTTTTCTCTTTTTCTTTAGTTTAGGTAGTTTTTTTTTTTTCTTCACCTCTTTCCTTGTTTTGGTGTCCTTTTTCCTGACCTCCCCTGGCAATGGCGATATTTTCCCTTCCTTTTCTTCCTGCTCAGTTTTTTGTTTTTTTTTCCCTTTCAAATCATCTTTCATTGACTGTTTTTTTTTGCCTTTGTTTCTTCAATTGTCACTCTTTTTTCTTTTTTTTTTCGATTTCCTTCGATATTTTACTGATCTTTGGTTTCCTCATTTTTTTGCATAAACTTCCAGTCATCTGTTTTTTCCGGTTGGATTTCTCTTTTTGGGGGAGTTTTCGCCACAGGCCCCGAAAGGAGTATAACAGGCGCAACATTTTTGGGCTCCTTTTCGCTTTTCCATAAACCCTTTATACTTTGGGCGCCTTTGGAAACATCACTGCCTCCAATCTTTTCTTTTCTCTCAAATTTTGTCCCAAACAGCACCCTCGCAATATTAATCGCAATATTAAGGATTTTTTTTTTTTCCAAAAAAAAAAGGTTGGGTTGGGGTTGAGGGCGGTTGCACTCACAGCCAACTGCAGGCTCACCACCCAGTAGTCAGGTTATACCCGAGTGGCTCTTACTCTAGGGCACATCTTGGAACCTTGTAGCGAGGAAGCAAAAAATTATTGTAACACTGAATCTCTGTTCGCTGATTGGCTGGCGGGATTAAAAGGAAGCAGGGGATTGGCTAAAGAATAGAGAGGACAAGCGAGGCATCTATTTCTCTCTCTTAATTAATTCCCCATCTTTTAGCTGCTATAAAACTTACATATTTCCTTCCTTCTTTCCTTCCTTCCTTCCTTTCTTCCTACCTCCCTTCCTTCCTTCCTTCCTTCCTCCCTCCCTCCCTCCCTCCCTTCCTTTCATTCCTTCCTTTCCTTCTCAACCTCTCGTGTCCTTCCATTCCTTTCCTCTTCCTCCCTCCCTACGCAACCTTCTCTACCCCTTACTACACCTCATCAAGCCTTCTACTTTTCTATAATTTCTCACTTATAATTATCTAGTTAGTGTCAATCAATCATTGGGGGCATACGCCGGGGGCGCGTCGCCTCGCCCACCCTACGACGCCACTCCCGGGGGTCACCACGCGCGAGTTCCCATGCAGGCTCCTTTCCCATACCAAGCAGCTCTCGACAAGAAACATCAACTTGCCCCAGCCACGAGCTTTGTGGGCGCCCCCTTGGCCTCCTCCACGCCGGATTGTCTATTACAGATACAACCCGATGGGAAGGATCGGTTTCAGGGTAGCGTGCCACATGCCCATATAGCCGAAGTTGGCGCTGACGGACTATGCAGGTAATAGGCCTCGATTCAGTCTCACGGTGCAATCGCTGATTTGACACGTAATCATCCCAGCGATGCCCCATGATTCTGCGAAGACACTTATTACCAAAGGCATTGATTCGTCTCTTCAAGTCACTATTTAGTGTCCATGTCTCACAACCATAGAGTAAGACAGGGATCACAAGCGACTTGAAGATCCGGATCTTTGTCCTCCTGCACAGGTACCGACAACGCCAAATACTCCCGCTGAGCGAGTCCATAACACCGTGGGCTATGCCAATCCGCCGTAAGACTTCTTGACGTGACCCGCCGTCATTATGGACTGCGCTACCAAGGTATGTAAAACTTTCCAAGATCTCAATGTCCTCGCCACACGCATGAACAGACTGTACTGCTTCATCTAGTAAGTCTCCAAATACCTGGACCTTGGTCTTGAGCCAGGAGACCTCAAGTCCCAAAGGCTTTGCTTCCTCTTGCAGCGCCTCGAGAGCCATCACCAGGACCTCCAGCGACTCAGCAAAGATTACTGCATCATCGGCAAAAACAAGATCAGTGATCTTGGTGTTGCCGATGGATGCTCCACAATCACTTTGATCTACAACCTTGTCCAATACCCAGTCCATACAAGCGTTGAAAAGTGATGGGGCAAGGACGCACCCTTGCTTCACTCCTGTATTCACAGGAAAGAAGCTGGATACACCTGCCCCACACTTCACAGCACTCTCAGTCCCAGAATACAGACCAGTTTACAGACCTAGTTAGTGTAGTGTAGTTAAATCAAACAGCCATGTAAGGACCTAATGGTCTGTTGCTGTTTGTGTTTCTTTTGTATTCCTCTGTATTCCTCCTCCTCCTCCTACAGTTAACTCTATAAATTGACATGAAATTTTAATCACATATTGACGGAAGTACAAAACAAAATGTATATATATATATACAAATATGTAAAATATGCTATCCAGTAAAACACAAAGTAATCATGAATATCAGTCATTCTACTGTTAAATTATATTTCTGTACAACTACCAAACTTTTGATTTTTTCATATTTGTATTTTTTTTTTTGGTCGATTTAACTTTTTTTTCATTGTTAATCTTGATATTGATCTCTGTTAACACTTCACTCCTTCACCTCACAATGCGCTCAACAGTCTGCATCGGCGGCCGGGGCACGAACCCAGGCCTTTTGTTCGGTCTGTGAGAATTCTACCAGTGCACCGGCGAAGCTCCTCCTCCTCTTCCTCTTCCTCTTCCTCCTCCTCCTCCCCTCCTCCTCCTCCTCCTCCTCCTCCTCCTCCTCCTCCTCCTCCTCCTTCTCCTCCTCCTCCTCTTATTCATTTTCTTTCTATCTTTCTGTCCTTTATGTAATCTTATGTAATTCCCTTTTTGCTTCGTTCTTTTCTGTTTCTTCTTTCCTCTTTCTTTTATTATCATTTGTTCTTTACTCTTACTTAAGGTTATCTCATTTATTGCCCTTTAATTTCCTGGTCGTTTATATTTTTTTCTTTGATATGTTAAGTTTCGTATTCATCGTCTCTCTCTCTCTCTCTCTCTCTCTCTCTCTCTCTCTCTCTCTCTCTCTCTCTCTCTCTCATCTCTCTCTCTCTCTATCTCTCTCTCTCTCCTCTTATCTCTCTCTCTCTCTCTCTCTCTCTCTCTCTCTCTCTCTCATCTCTCTCTTCCTCTCTCTCCTCTCTCCTCTCTCATCTCCTCTCTCTCTCTCTCTCCAATTTACCTTCAAGGACATAATCTCAAGACACTACAGGACACACTAAACAATGAGTTAATACATGTTTCTGACTGGATTAAAAGCAATAAACTAACACTAAACATAAAAATAACGAATTATATGGTATCACACTCCTTCCACACTCAACATACCGATATTATCATCAAAATGAATAGCCTTACAGTCAACAGAGCTAAAGTAATATAGTTTTAGGGATTTTAATTGATAATACTCTCAAGTGGAAACCACACATTGACGACATTAGATCTAAAATATCAAAATTAATACGAGTAATTTATAAAATTAGGAACCATTTAAATCTGCAAAATCTTAAACATGTCTATTATTCAATAATTTATCCTCATCTTATATATTGTGCATCCACTTGGGGCGGAGCCTATCAAACATACATACAAAGCTTATTTACCACACATAACAAAATAATACGTGCAATGTTTAACTGCCATCGATATGACCACACAAATCCGTATTTCAGAGATCATAGTCTTCGTAAGTTGCCAGATATCATAATGTTACAAAGTAGTTTATTTCTTTATAATGCCAGAAACACATATCCTAGTGACATAGGATTCCAAGCTATAATTCATAACACTGACACGAGAAGACCACAGGAGCTCCGACTTCCCCTGTACAGGACATTATATGCCCAACAAAGTATTCTGTTTCGAGGAGCCAGACAGTGGAACCAGCTACCTGACACCACAAAGCTTGTTCCATCAAAGCATTTATTCAAATCAAAGCTTAAGCAACAGTTGTTAAACAATTATTCTAATGTATAAGATGCTTGAATACTATTGTGAGGTTACAGTACTTAGTTACGTAGATAAGTACCTGATGAAATATGTATGTAATTTTGTTGTATGTTTATGTATTACCAAAGACTACTGTGTACCGGACTTGCTACTCATTTTGGGATATTGCCAGTGAAGGCCAGTTTTGCGATTCCTGTCATTTTCGAACATCACTCCCATTTCCCTTGCTATGGTTTAACAGTATAAATGACATGCCGTTATTTTCGCAAATGTTTGTTCTATAAAAAAAAATAATATTATCAAATAATAAACTGTAAAATACACTAAAGTAATGCCATTATGAGAGAGTGAAGAAATATGCACGAACTAAATATTCACTGCAACTCTTCGCCATTTAATATTTTGCGAGAAAACATTTTAGATGGAACATATCAATAAACGCGGAATTTTATTAGCTTTCCATTGATATATTTCGTTTTCTGATAAATGAATTAGAACCATACATAAATTAGCGTCAACTAAATAAATAACCTCATCAATCGGGAAAATTACCCGATTGATTATGTCATTTATTTAGTTACCGCTAATTTATGCATGGTGGTAATTCATTTATCAGAAAACGAAATATATCAATGGAAAGATAATAAAAATCCGCTTCTATTGATATGTTCCATCTAAAATGTTTTCTCGCAGAATATTAAATGGCGGAGAGTTTAAGTTCATGCAGATTTCTTCACTCTCCTATAGTGGCATTTCTTTAGTGTATTTTACTGTTTTTTTTATTTGATAATATTATAGAACAAACATTTGCGAAGATAACAGTATATCATTTATACTGATAAACCATAGGAAGGGAAATGGGGGTGATGTTCGAGAATGTCAGGAATCGCAAAACTGGCCTCCACTGGTCATGGGCGGGTTGGCGCGGGGCAGGAGTAGCAAGTCCAGTATAGAGTAGTCTTTGCCTCATGATATGCAGATGTGGCCCCGATATGTGTCAGGAGGAGGAGTGGGAGGAGGAGGAGGAGGAGGAGGAGGAGGAGGAGGAGGAGGAGGAGGAGGAGGAGGAGGAGGAGGAGGAGGAGGAAGAAAAGCAGGGTTGGAGGGGGAGGAGGGAGGGGGAGGAGGGAGGGGAGGAGGGAAGCGGAGGAGGGGAGGAGAGGAGTGGAGGAGAGATTGGAGGAGAGAAAGGGGAGGGAGGGGAGGAGGAGAGGGAAGAGGAGGAAGGGATAAGGGAGGGAAGGAGGGGAGGAGGGGAGGAGATGGAGGGAAAGGCATCTGAAATTGATTCTTATTAAACCCAGAAAAAAATCACAATTTTTTTACCTCGCGTCAAAAGTTACCATTTTTTTTCTTACTTTCTTTCTTTCCTTCTTGTCTTAATGTCTACTAATAGTCTACATAAAATTCATTTTTATGTTTATCTACGTCAGGCCATTGATCAGTGTTTCTTTCGGTGCCATATAGAAAAACAATTATAGAAACTGTGCCATATAGAAAAATAATTATAGAAACTGTGCCATATAGAAAAATAATTATAGAAACTGCGCCATATAGAAACAATATATGAAAACTGTGACATATAGAAGAAAAAATTATAAAAACTGTGCCATATAGAAACAATATATGGAAACTGTGCCATATAGAAACAATATATGGAAACTGTGCCATATAGAAACATTATATGGGAACTGTGCCATATAGAAACAATATATGGAAACTGTGCCATATAGAAACAATATATGGAAACTGTGCCATATAGAAACAATATATGGAAACTGTGCCATATAGAAACAATATATGGAAACTGTGCCATATAGAAACAATATATGGAAACTGTGCCATAGAGAAGAAAATAATATAAAAACTGTGCCATATAGAAGAAAAAATTATAAAAACTGTGCCATATAGAAACAATATATGGAAACTGTGCCATATAGAAGAAAATAATATAAAAACTGTGCCATATTGAAACAATATATGGAAACTGTGCCATATAGAAACAATATATGGGAACTGTGCCATATAGAAACAATATATGGAAACTGTGCCATATAGAAAAACAATTATAGAAACTGTGCCATATAGAAACAGTATATGGAAACTGTGTCATATAGAAGAAAAATTATAAAAAACTATTACATCACTTTGATTGGTGTGTGTATTTAAGTTTTACATGACATAGTCCAAAATTAAAATGCATATTCAAAAAGTTTAAATATCTAGTTACTTGACGAGACAGACACATAGTCAACTTCCCTGTCACATTCATGCATACATTCACACACTAAAACCCTAACCTTAACGTCTACAGATGAATGAATAATCTGCCCTTTACATATACATGAATCCCGGCACGACGCTTCAAGAGAAATAAAAAAGACGACAGTGAAATGTAAGAACACGTGATTTGCCACAAACGTATAAATTCAGAGAGAGAGAGAGAGAGAGAGAGGAGAGAGAGAGGAGAGAGAGAGAGAGAGAGAGAGAGGAGGAGAGAGATAGGGGAGAGAGAGAAGAGAGAAGACGAGAGAGAGATGAGAAGAGGGGAGAGAGAGAGAGGAGAGAGATGAAGGGGAGAGGAGAGAGAACGAGAACGAGAACGAGAACGAGAGCGAGAGCGAGAGCGAGAGCGAGAGCGAGAGCGCGAGCGCGAGAGCGAGAGCGCGAGAGCGAGAGCGAGAGCGAGAGCGCGAGAGCGAGAGCGAGAGCGGAGAGCGAAGGAGCGAGAGCGCGAGCGGAGAGCGAGAGCGCGAGCGAGGCGAGAGCGAGAGCGAGAGCGAGAGCGAGAGCGAGAGAGAGAGCGAGGGGCGAGAGCGAGAGCTAGAGAGAGAAGAGAGACGAGAGGAGAGAGAGAGAGAGAGGAGAGAGAGAGAGGAGAGGAGAGGGGAGGGGAGGAGAGCGAGAGCGAGAGCGAGAGCGAGAGGCAGAAGGGGAGAGCGAGAGCGAGAGCGAGAGCGAGAGCGAGAGCGCGAGAGCGAGAGCGAGAGCGAGAGCGAGAGCGAGAGAGGAGAGAGAGAGATCGAGAGAAGAGAGACAGAGAGAGAGAGAGGAGAGAGAGAGAGAGAGAGAGAGAGAGAGAGAGAGAGAGAGAGAGAGAGAGAGAGAAAGGAGGTGGGGGTACGTGAAAAAAAACTTTATATTTATGGCGACGTGAGAAGTCCAATTTGTGTGTGTGTGTGTGTGTGTGTGTGTGAAGCCAGACAAAGGCTGCGGGCCGGACGGAATATCGCCTGGTATATTTTCGCTGTTGCCTGTACACCTGTTTTTTACTATTGTCATATTATTCAACAGAGTTTTCATGAGTGGTCAGTATCCTTTATCATGGACCAGGGCAAAGATTTTTACCATCTTTAAGAAAGGGGACAGGATAAACCCAGATAATTATCGGGGAATTAGTGTTACTAACTCCATCACCAAGCTGTACGACATGGTCCTCTGTCATAGACTAGGCCAGTGGTTTAAGCCGTGTCGGGAGCAGGCCGGAGCACAACAAAAGCGAGGATGCCTGGAACATATTGTTACGTTACGGCTACTCACTGACTCCGCAAGGAGGAAGAAAAACAAGTTATTCGTGTCTTTCATTGATTTTTCGAAGGCATATGACGTAATGCCAAGACAAAAGTTGTTTATGACTCTGAAGCGTCTAGGTTGTGGAATGATGATGCTTGCAGCTATAGTTGCCATTTACCGCGTCACGGAAAGTATTTTAGGCTGTGCAGTTGTCACCTCCACCGTCGGAGTAAGGCAAGGTCTGTCCACATCTTGTCTCCTATTTATATTATATGTAGACGAGTTGGTAAAAATGATGAGAGATAATTATAGTCCTGAGACATTTATAGAATGGCTGCACATATTGTTGTATATGGATGATGCGGTGATACTTGCTACGACCAGGGACAACATGTTAAAGAAGTTTTGTATATTAAAGGAATTTTGTGATGAATATGGAATGAAGATAAATATAGGTAAAACAAAGTTTTTGGTGATAAACGGTCAAGCAGGGAACGCCGAGCCGCTGCGCGTGGACGGGTTAGTGGTGGAGCCCTGCAGCAGCTACGTGTATCTGGGGACTCCCTTCACGTGTGACGGTTCGGTGTCATCTGCTGTGAAAATACATGCACAAAACAAGTTATATCATGTTTTAAAATTTGTCTCATTTATTCGAAAAAACAATGACATTCCTTTTATTGTAAAACGTCGTTTGTTCGATGCTGCCCTTATGTCGTCTTTACTGTATGGCTGTGAGTCTTGGGTAAGCACTGACGTGAAACCTATCATTAAGTTGTACAATTGGGCCATGAAGGAGTTGTCAGGGGTAAGGAGAGCCACTACCAATAATGTATGTTATGCTGAGTTAGGATACCCCTCGCTGCCTGACCTTCTAAGACACAAACAAAACAAGTTTTATCATAGTATGTGGTCCGAAAGACGTAACATGAACGATGACCCTTTGTCTTTCGCTCTTAAGTATGTTATGTCTTTAAATACCCCGGTTGGAAAACTTGTGGCCCACATGACACACAATAATGTCCCTCACATGTCCTCTATGTTGTATAATGTACATAATACAATTGCTAACTCTGAGGCAACAAGATGCAATGTATATAAAACAATTAACCCTGAATTTAAAGTACATGACATTTATGAAAAGAAACATGTAATTAACGACCTACATAGGATGTCGTTTACACGTTTTCGAGTCTGTGGTCATAGTTTAGTAGTGGAAACGGGACGCTGGAACAGGCGCGGACGTGGTCGCCTTCCTCTCGAGGAGCGCCTGTGTGTATGTGGTGACATACAAACAGAACAACATGTGGTAGAGGTGTGCCCCATAACACAACACATTAGAAACCTTTACAGATTTAATACTGTTCATGACGTATTCTCTAATTTCAGTGATGCAATAACATGCAAAATTATTCATGAAGTTTTAAATAGTTATACTTAAGAAATGCATATTCTTTTCCGTTAATAGTTTATTTCATTTTTTGTCTTTCATAGGGACGTAGATCAAGCTGGCTGCTTGTTGAATTTTATGTGTTTAGTAGTTTATCGTAGTAATAGTAGTTTTAGTAATTATTTTTTGTTGCACTACAGTTTTTTACTCAAAATTTGTGGGAATGTTTCATTTTTTGGACATTAAGTGTTTTGTCTATTCATTAATGATATTATGTGTAATTTATATATAAAGCTGTGGTCAATAAATATCTATCTATCTGTGTGTGTGTGTGTGTGTGTGTGTGTGTGTGTGGTGTGTGTGTGTGTGTGTGTGTGTGTGTGTGTGTGTGTGTGTGTGTGTGTGTGTGTGTTGTGTGTGTGTGTGTGTGTGTGTGTGTGTGTGTGTGTGTGTGTGTGTGTGGTGTGTGTGTGTGTGTGTGTGTGTGGTGTGTGTGTGTGTGTGTGTGTGTGTGTGTGTGTGTGTGTGTGTGTGTGTGTGTGTGTGTGTGTGTGTGTGGTGTGTGTGTGTGTGTGTGGTGTGTGTGGTGTG
The DNA here is from genome assembly GCA_016584305.1 of Chionoecetes opilio. Taxonomy (NCBI): domain Eukaryota; kingdom Metazoa; phylum Arthropoda; class Malacostraca; order Decapoda; family Majidae; genus Chionoecetes; species Chionoecetes opilio. The sequence goes on from JACEEZ010002414.1 coordinate 64,710, forward strand.
GTGTGTGGTGTGTGTGTGTGGTGTGTGTGTGTGTGGTGTGTGTGTGTGGTGTGTGTGTGTGTGTGTGTGGTGTGTGTGTGTGTGTGTGTGTGTGTGTGTGTGTTTGATTCGTGCTTGTCCGTGTGGTTAGTGTGTGTCTGTGAGTGTGTGTGTGAGTGTGTGTGTGTGTGTTAATCGATCCCACACCATTGCACATTCCTTGTCCTGGAAGATGGGTGATAATGAGTGTGTAGAGGCGCCCCCCCCGCCCTAGCATTTCAGAGGGAGGGAGGGAGGGAAGGAGGTATTATGCAGTAGAGTTAAGTCAGGAGAGAGAGAGAGAGAGAGAGAGAGAGAGAGAGAGAGAGAGAGAGAGAGAGAGAGAGAGAGAGAGAGAGAGAGAGAGAGAGAGAGAGAGAGAGAGAGAGAGAGAGAGAGAGAGGAGAGAGAGAGAGAGAGAGAGAGAGAGAGAGGAGAGAGAGAGAGAGAGAGAGAGAGAGAGAGAGAGAGATTGTTCAAAAAGGTGTATGGAGAGGTAAAAAACCCCACTAACAGACATAAAAAAACTGAAAATTAATACACTCCATCTCCTCTCTGCACTCATTATCCACACACACACAATCCACAATCTCCCTCCCTCCTCCACTCTGCCTTACACACACCACCTCCACTAAGACCCCTCCTTCCACAACCTCCACACTATCCTCCACTTCTATATCAACTCCCACATCTTCGCCCATCACTTTATCTCATCTCTGTGTCTCTCCGCGGCACTAAACGCTCGTACAATACCTCACGTCGCCGCCAAGGGGGCAAGGAAGGGGCGGAAACGATTGGACAAAGGCCTCGTCTTATCGTGGTAGGACACACTCGCACGTGAATCCATTACAAGTGACGCTGAAGGAGGGACTGAGGGCGTGGGAGACATTGACGATCCACGCTGGTTTTTGTGAGGTTCTATAAGTGATTGTATAAGATAGAATATGTATTAATATGTACTCTGTTTATTTTTTAGAGAGGTGAAAAATCCTGACACCTTGCTGTTTACTAACTGATATTTGATGCCAGGAGAAGTGAATACTACGCTTCTTCTTAATTTCAGTTGTAATTTATCATAGTTAAACATATTATCAGGTAAATATAGGCAAAAGTTTTACCATGAGACCTTAAAATGGAATGGAATTTTCGCCTTATTAACCCTAGAACTGTAACGTAGGGTCCGCGTGGACCCACACGGTCTGTACATTTTAGAAATTTGCGTTTTTTTTCAAAAGTAGTGGCAGGAATTGAGTTGTGGGTCTCCTTCAAGTTAGTTGACAATCAGATGTCAAAGTACACGGACGCGCTCGTTGATACTCACGCTCGCCAGTCGCCACTCAATGGTAAGGAGCGTGGGTCCGGGCGGACCCATGATTTCGGTTTGTGTTATATTTTATCTGTCACACCTCATGCATGAAAGCATAGACCACTATATATACTACGATTTACAGTGGTCTATGATGAAAGTTATAATTATAGTACTCGTGTACATGATAATAGTGCATTGCCCGCACCAGGCGGGGCAGTGTCGACTGAGACCGCACACAAGATTGAAGAACAGAACACTGACGGACAGGAGGACGAGGAGGCCAATCGCCTGGTGCGGCGAAGCCTCATCGTGCCTCGAAAATACGTGCAGCGACTGGTGGGGCCTAAGAAGGTCTTCCTCTACTACCTGGAAGGCCGCTACTCCGTGCAGGTCACGCAGGACCCTGCACGCCGCAGGCTGCATATCAGGGGCTGCAAGTCCCGCGTGACGGAGTGTCATGACGTGGTCAAGGATCTATTTGCCAAGTGGCGGACACGCGAGGCCGACGAGGAGTGAGCGACTCCTCCGTAATTTATCGTTTCGTCGTGGAGTGACCGCCTACACAGTCCAGTCCAGTAATAGGCGACATAATATTTCTCGACACAACATATTTATCGCCTCGTCGTGGAGTGACCGTCACCAAAGCATATTTCAGCATATTTCGATTATCATTCTTATCATCATTATCCTATTATGTTATATCCATATTATCTTATTATAATTAATATAATTATTATTATTATTATTTTTATAAGTTATTTTTAAACATTAATATTAAAGAGCATTAAATACCTTTCATGATAGGGGCAATTTTAATGAATTAGAGAGAGCAATTTTATGAATTAGAAGAGCAAAATTAGAGATGAATGAAGAGAGAGAGAGAGAGAGAGAGAGAGAGAGAGAGAGAGAGAGAGAGAGGAGAGAAGAGAGAGAGAGAGAGAGAGAGAGAGAGAGAGAGAGAGAGAGAGAGAGAGAGAGAGAGAGAGAGAGAGAGAGAGAGAGAGAGAGAGAGAAACAAAAAATCTAAGTCTCCCCTATTCTTGCCTCCATAACACCCTCTCTCAATAGAAAACGAGGCAATAAATATGCAATTCAGGGTCTTGCCATTTCTGCGAGATTGCTAAGCTATTCAACATTACGAGTCGGCCAGGTGTAGGTCCTCAGCTCTTTAAAAAGCTCCCTCCTTCCTCTCCCTTGCCCTGGTGCCATTCCGCCAATACTACTACAGCTAAATCCCCGCTCGCCCGCCTGCCTCTAATCCCCTAATTACTGATATGTGAAACTGACCCTTTGGGAGGCTAGAAGGGAAGCGGATATTGTCTTTGGGAAAAGCGAGTCTGGGAGGAAAATGGCCCGAGGTTTAGGAAGGGAGATGGGGTAAGAGAGATTATGTACGAAAAAGGAAGGGGAGGATAAGGAGCAAGTTAAAGGAAAAGGGGAAATGATTGTTTATGTTTTGTTAGATTGACTTTTTTGTGTTTATGTTTATTGCTTCTGGAATAATATTGTTTAGAAGGATAGCGAATAAGATGAATTTCTAGATGGATACAAGGTAAATAATGAAGGAGAGAATGAGATAACTATTTATAACGATGATGAAGTATAGGCAGGAACAAGTGCTTGTGGGCCCTTCGGACCCATGTATTGATGTTTGTAGTAGTAGTATATATTAGACAACATGTGATTGCAAGCTCCAATCGTGTTGTTGCTGTCGTTGGTCACTGGTCTAAGTGCCTCGGGGTACACCACGTTCCGTGTGATTCCAACCCTTTGTGTTCCGTGTGATTCCAACACACACACACTCACACACGCACGCAAACGTCCATGAGTCTACTGAGTTTGTGAAATGCGGCAAGAGATGTTACCGCAGAGTTTTTTCCTGTAATCTAATACTCCTAAAGTGTTTTTAGCCCAAAATCTCCCTTCAAAATAATTCAATCGACATGGGACCAAGCCGCTTACCACCTACGATTTATTTGCGATTTTTTGAGCCTATTCTCATCAAAATTGAAATTACAGTTTCGGCTACCCAAAACAGACAGACAGACACACACACACACAGACACACGGCTACTCCTATAGTATATTAGATGAAGGATGGAAGGAATGGAGGGAGGGAAGGAGAGAGACAGGAGGTGGAGGAGGAGGAAGAGGAGGTAGCTGTTGGGAGAGAAAAAAAACGAAAAATAAGAAAGGGAGAAGAAAATAAGTAAAGGAGAAGGAGGAGGAGGAAGAAGAAGGTAGCTGTTTAAAGGGAAAAATGAGGTGGGGAGGAAGGGAGAGAGACAGGAGGAGGAGGAAGAGGAAGAAGAGGTAGTTGCTTGGAGAAAAAAAGGGAAAAATAAGAAATCAATCAATCAATCATTGGGGGCATACGCCGGGGGGCGCGTCGCCTCGCCCACCCTACGACGCCACTCCCGGGGGTCACCACGCGCGAGTTCCCATGCAGGCTCCTTTCCCATACCAAGCAGCTCTCGACAAGAAACATCAACTTGCCCCAGCCACGAGCCTTGTGGGCGCCCCCTTGGCCTCCTCCACGAGGCCTTGGGCCTCGTGGGCCTCAATTGTCTCTTACAGATACAACCCGATCTGAAGGATCGGTTTCAGGGTAGCGTGCCACATGCCCATATAGCCGAAGTTGGCGCCGACGGACCATGCAGGTAATAGGCCTCGATTCAGTCTCACGGTGCAATCGCTGATTTGACACGTAATCATCCCAGCGATACCCCATGATTCTGCGAGGACACTTATTACCAAAGGCATTGATTCGTCTCTTCAAGTCACTATTTAGTGTCCATGTCTCACAACCATAGAGTAAGACAGGGATCACAAGCGACTTGAAGATCCGGATCTTTGTCCTTCTGCACAGGTACCGACAATGCCAAATACTCCCGCTGAGCAAGTCCATAACACCGTGGGCTATGCCAATCCGCCGTAAGACTTCTTGACGTGAAAGGCAAAATAAGAAAGGCAGAATAAAATAAGTGAAGGAGGAGGAGGAGGGGGGGGAGGTACCTGTTTAAAAGGAAAAGGGAGGGGAGGAAACAGGAGGAGAAGGAAGAGGAAGTAGTTGTTAGGGTATGTAAAAAAGTGAAAATAAGAAAGCGAGAAGAAAATAAGGGAAGGAGGAGGAGGGAGGTGTATGAAGAGAAAAGGGAGGGGGAAAAAAGCAAGGGTTGGAGGGCGGGAGGGGAGGTAAGTGGAACTCCTCACGCCTCTCATCGACTCAACAACGGGTTGCTTAACGACCCACACCAGCTGTTTTTATGTCCCTCGGGGCTCTCTCGGGACTCCCTTCAGCATAATGCTCCTGGCCACCACGACGTGCCGCCTGGAAGGACCGGAGGAGGAGGAAGAGGAGGAGGAGGAGAGGAGGAGGAGGAGGAGGAGGAGGAGGAGGAGGAGGAGAGGATGGAGCGAGAGGTAAACATCATTGTCCTTCCTCCTCTTCCTCTCCCTTGCAAAAATACCATGGGGTTCATCTTCCTCCTCCTCCTCTTCATCTTCCTCGGTAGGAAGGAGAGGGTAGGGGCGCGAGGGGTTCCGGGAAGTATTACTCTGCCTTATCTCGGGTCTCGCGTCTCCAGGGAACAACCAATAAAAAAACACCAACAGGGAGATGCCGTGATGTTATTGGTGGAGAGAGGAGAGAGAGGTGCAAGGAAGGGCGCTTTGTGGAGATCAACAGCTGGGTTCCTCCCTCCTCCTCCTCCTCCTCCTCCTCCTCCTCCCTCCTCCTCCTCCTCCTCCTCCTCCTCCTCCTCCTCCTCATAACACACACAGATAGCCCCGAGTTAACGGCTACCACTACTACTCTCGACCTGTGACGGGCTGTGGTTCAGTTAGGGTCCTGACAGTTAGTGACCACCATCGGGATTTAAGGTACCCAGGGGTCACGGCGCAGGAGGGCATTGAAGTGTACAGCGTCCTACATGGAAGTACACAATCCGCAGTGGATTGAAACGGAGCTGGGGCCTGATTGACTGCTGCCTCCCAAGAAAGCGCCAGGCAAGGCTGCCGCACCACCCTTTGAACCTCCACACTGTGTTCACACCATTACAAAACACACATAACATGACCTATCTATCAAGCACTAAACCTACCCCCACAAACTAGTAGTAGTTAGCCATAGATTACAGCTTTCAACTTTCCTCACAAATTCCATGCAGTTTTTCTATATTGCATGGTATCACTTCTTTTCCGGCCAGCTTCGGCTGGAGGGATGGGTGGGTGGGGAGGAGCCTTCTACTTCCTATCCTTTCTCTCTTATTATCTAGTTAGTGTAGTGTAGTTAAAGCAAACAGCCTTGTAAGGACCTATCGGTCTGTTGCTGTTTGTGTTTCCTTTGTATTCTTTTGTATTCCTCCTCCTCCTCCTCCTCCTCCTCCTCCTCCTCCTCCTCCTCCTCCTCCTCCTCCTCCTCCTCCTCCTCCTCCTCCTCCTCCTCCTCCTCCTCCTCCTCCTCCTCCTCTCCTCCTCCTCCTCCTCCTCCTCCTCCTCCTCTCCTCCTCCTCCTCCTCCTCCTCCTCCTCCTCCTCCTACTCCTCCTCCTTCTCCTCCTCCTCCTCCTCCTCCTCCTCCTCCTCCTCCTCCTCCTCCTCCTTCCTTCCTTTCCTTTTTTTCTCATTTCCTTCATTATTTTTTTCACTTTTGTATTTTCAGTCCCCCTTCTTTTCGTAAATTTTCCCCATCTCCCCCTCCTTTTTTTCANTTATACTCACTCTTTTTAACTCGCTTGTTCGCCCCCATCTAGAATACTGTGTGCAGTTCTGGTCACCTTATTATAAAAAGGACATAGATAAACTAGAAAAAATACAGCGCAGAGTAACCAAAATGATACCTAGATTGCGTAATAAATCGTACGAAAATCGGCTCGAAGAACTTAATTTATTCCCACTAACAAAACGAAGGATAAGAGGTGACCTCATCGAAGTCTTTAAAATCTTCAATGGATTTACGAGCGTAGTCCCAGAAAATCTTTTCATGCTAGACCGGTCAAGCTCAACTAGAAACAACGGATTTAAAATTAGCAGGAAACGGTTTGTAACGAACGAAGCAAAGTACTTCTTGACAAACCGTGTTGTAAACGTATGGAATGGGCTGCCGTCAGACGTAGTAAACTCAAATACAATAGAATCATTTAAAAATCGCCTCGATAAATCTTTCGTATCAAATCCCCGGTTGTCACTGTTTATCTCGGAATAATAAATTTATCTCGCGGGCCTCTGATACTTACTCTCATTGCGTAAAATGAGTGCGAGTCGCGTCTACACAACCCCTCCCACACGTCTCAGACAGCCCCGTGTAAACGGTCACTACTACAACTTTTGATCTGTGACGGGCTGTGGTTCAGTAAGGGCCCTGTCAGTTAGTGACCACCATCGGGATTTATATACCAGGGGTCACTGCTGCAGGGGACATTGAAGTGCACGGCGTCCTACTTGGAATGTGCACTACCGCAGTGGATTGAAAAGGAGCTGGGGCCTGATTGATTGCTGCCTCCCAAGAAAGCGCCAGGCAAGGCTGCCGCACCACCCTTGAACTTCCACACTGAGCCTACACCAACACTACATTAGACCTCATAACACACACAGATAGCCCCGAGTTAACGGTTACCACTACTACTCTCGACCTGTGACGGGCTGTGGTTCAGTTAGGGTCCTGACAGTTAGTGACCACCATCGGGATTTAAGGTACCAGGAGTCACTGCTGCAGGAGGCATTGAAGTGTACGGCGTCCTACATGGAAAGTACACAATCCGCAGTGGATTGAACGGAGCTGGGGCCTGATTGACTGCTGCCTCCCAAGAAAGCGCCAGGCAAGGCTGCCGCACCACCCTTGAACCTCCACACTGTGTTCACACTATTACAAAACACACATAACATGACCCATCTATCAAGCACTAAACCTACCCCTACAAACTAGTAGTAGTTACCCATAGATTACAGCTTTCAACTTTCCTCACAAATTCCATGCAGTTTTTCTATATTGCATGGTATCACTTCTTTTCCGGCCAGCTTCGGCTGGAGGGATGGGTGGGTGGGGAGGAGCCTTCTACTTCCTATCCTTTCTCTCTTATTATCTAGTTAGTGTAGTGTAGTTAAAGCAAACAGCCTTGTAAGGACCTATCGGTCTGTTGCTGTTTGTGTTTCCTTTGTATTCCTTTGTATTCCTCCTCAATTCATATTATAGTCCCCCGGATCGATTACTGCTAGTGGTAGTTGTAGTTAGCATATTTCATATCCTATCATTCTTCACTACGAAACTTCCATGTTCCTATATTCTTTAGGGACATGGTATCATTTTCCAACTGTCCTCTTACATGTAGTTGATAGTTAGTAGTATGTAGTTCAACAGATACCCTAGTTATGGACCAATAGGTCTCCTGGTGTTTGTTATTCCTATGTATTCCTATGTATTCCTCTTCTTCCTCCTCTCCTCTTATTCCTTTATTCCTCTCCTTCCTCCTCTCCTCTAAATCCTTTATTCCTCTCCTTTCTCCTCCTCCTCATCTTCCTCTATTCCTCTCTTCCTCCTCTCCTCTTATTCCTCTATTCCACTCTTTCCTTCTCCTCTCTTATTCCTCTATTCCTCTCCTTCCTCCTCCTCTCATCTTCCTCTCCCCCTTCCTATAATCCTCTCATCGTTGTTTAATCGGCACTCCTGTAGTATCATTTGTTGATGAAGGAGAGTGTCATTGATAGCGTCCGTGAGTAGAATATATATAAAAGAAAAAAAGTGGCGATTAAAAGGTTGACTACAGGGACACGTTGCCAAGGTGGAATGAGACTTGGCGAAGGATATTGAGATAGATTTAGCAAACGTGTAAGAAGATAAATTTCAGTAGAATCGAAATTAATATACCATCACCTTTGTCAGATTAGTCGCGACAGTCAATTATCGCGGCGTCATTCACCCCTGGCAGACTGCTCAAGGCTGACGGGGTTCGAGCCGCGGCAGCAGAGGTCTGAGTCCCTGATTGGCAGGTCGTCCATTAGTGATTTTCCATTCGTGGGGGATCAGCAACCTAGAAAGTGTGTAGTAAATGCTTCAGCTTTGTCTTGCTTTGTTCTGCTTCACCTTGTCTTCATCTTTCATTGCCTTCCTCCTCACTCCGTAAAGACCAGAGAGAGGTTCTCAGATTCAGATCCAGAGCCGCTGGGAGATTTAACTTTTAACCCCTTGAGACCCAGAACGTAATTTCCATTGTAATTTGGGTACCATTAGACGATTTTTAGTGACTATAAACAATATTTTATTGATATGACCTGTTTATTATCCTTGTCGACTAACTTCTTTGGTATATTAAGTGACTTTTCGTAATTTCATGGCTAGCAACAGACGATTTGATATATGAAAGGAAGGATTGGGCGTAAAGGGGTTAATCGTTAATGAAAAGATGTCCTTTAGACTTCTGTGCCTCATCAACATTCTCGTGATGAAGAAAATTTGATCCATAAAGATATTGAAGGGAAAAGGTAAGATGAGGTGAGGGCTATATTTGAGTCCAGCAACACATCTTCCCTGAAGACAAAGGTTGAGTGACCAACATTTCCTGGCTCGCTTCCTGCTTTGATCTCTGAAAGGTTAAGGTGGTTGGGGTCTGGATTCCGTGACCGGAAAAGGCGGCGCTTTCTTGGCAAGTCTGCACCCGATTTAGGGCCTTGTAGTCGGGCAGGAGTTAAGTCTATACGATTCCTCCTCTCCTCCGCCTTTGAAGGAGATCCAATGCAATATTTATCATTCTTTCCAACTCCCGAGTGACCTCCTTCCGATCTTCCTCGCTGCTTCCACTTCTGAGGGATCTCCGGTGCGCTCTTCCTTTCTTATTCCATGTTTCTATTTATTTATTGTTTTTCCTCCGCCAAGAAAGTTACGTGAT
>JACEEZ010002414.1:81418-83918 GCA_016584305.1 Chionoecetes opilio
GGGGTAGACCACGTTCCGTGTGATTCCAACCCTTTGTGTTCCGTGTGATTCCAACCCTTTGTGTTCCGTGTGATTCCAACCCTTTGTGTTCCGTGTGATTCCAACCCTTTGTGTTCCGTGTGATTCCAACCCTTTGTGTTCCGTGTGATTCCAACCCTATGTGTTCCGTGTGATTCCAACCCTTTGTGTTCCGTTTGATTCCAACCCTTTGTGTTCCGTGTGATTCCAACCATATGTGTTCCGTGTGATTCCAACCCTTTGTGTTCCGTTTGATTCCAACCCTTTGTGTTCCGTGTGATTCCAACCCTTTGTGTTCCGTGTGATTCCAACCCTTTGTGTTCCGTGTGATTCCAACCCTTTGTGTTCCGTGTGATTCCAACCCTTTGTGTTCAGTGTGATTCCAACACACACGCACACAAACTTCCATGAGTCTACTGAGTGTGTGGAAGGCGGCAAGACGTTACCGCAGAGTTTTTCTTGTCATCTAATACTCCTAAAGTATTTTTAGCCCAAAACCTAAATCTTTAGTAAAGTAAATTTAGCCCAAAATCCTTCAAAATGATTCAATCGACATGGGACCAAGCCGCTTACCACCTACGATTTATTTGCGATTTTTTGAGCCTACTCTCATCAAAATTGAATTTACAGTTTCGGCTATCCAAAACAGACAGACAGACAGACACACAGACACACGGCTACTCCTATAGTATATTATATATTAGATTCCAGCACACACACACACTCACACACGCACACTCACACACGCACACAAACATCCATGAGTCTACTAAGTTTGTGGAATTCGGCAAGACGTTACCGCAGAGTTTTTCCTGTAATCTAATACTCTTAAAGTGTTTTTAGCCCAACCCCCCCCTTCAAAATGATTCAATCTACATGGGACCAAGCCGCTTACCACCTACGATTTATTTGCGATTTGTTAAGTCTACTCTAATCAAAATTGAATTTACAGTTTCGGCTACCCAAAACAGACAGACAGACACACACACACACACACACACACACACACACACACACACACACACACACACACACACACACACACACACACACACACACACACACACACACACACACACACACACACACACACACACACACGGCTACTCCTATAGTATATTAGACAATAGTGCTTGTGGGCCCTTCGGACCCATGTATTGATGTTTGTAGTACACACACACTCACACACGCACACAAACGGACACGCACGCACCCACACACACATGCACACACACGCACACACACGCACACACACACACACACAAACACACACACACACACAGACCCATGCATGCTTGCATGCTTGCACACACACACACACACACACACAGACCCATGCATGCTTTCATGCTTGCACACACACACACACACACACACACACACACACACACACACACACACACACACACACACACACACACACACGCAAACAAACGGTAAGTACATGAGTCTATGGAATAAGTGACATGCGGCAAGACGTTATCGGAGAGTTTCTTCCTGTCATCTAATACTCCTAAAAGTGTTATTAGCCCAAAACCCCCCTTCAAAATTATTCAATCGACATGGGACCAAGCCGCTTACCACCTACGATTTATTTGCGATTTTTTGAGCCTACTCATCAAAATTGAATTTACAGATTCGGCTACCCAAAACAGACAGACATACAGACAGACACACGGCTACTCCTATAGTATATTAGATATACCATAATTGATATTTTTTTATGTATTAGCATTATAGGACACTGGTTTAGGGTAGAAAAAAAGTTAAAAAAATAGTTCAATTATGTATATTATAAATTTAAAAACAATAATTGATGTTTTTGATGTATTTACATCATAGGTCACTGGTTTAGGGTAGAAAAAAAGGAAAATAAAAAAAATAAAATTCCGGTCCCCGTACATCACATCGAAAAAAGACGCATGAAATAGGGGGGAGTCTCATAATTTTGTTTTTGGCGTGTGTGAGGTAGGTGGAGGAGGGACAGGTGATGAAAGAGCTAAAAGGAAGGCTTACGTAATGGTGAATAAGGTGTCAGGATAAGGGTCTCCTGGGCTGCCTGGAGACCATGGTTGTGTAAAGAGTGAGAAATGACACACGATAGAGGTAGATAAACAAGATGTAAGAAAAAAATGTTGAACAATACAGAGTGAACTTGAGATTTGTTTGTATTAAGAAACGATAACACGGCTGTATCAGATTTATCATTTGTTTCATCTGACTTTTTTTTTTGGCATATATATATATATATATATATATATATATATATATATATATATATATATATATATATATATATATATATATATATATATATATATATATATATATATATATATATATATATATATATATATATATATATATATATATATATATATTATATGTATAGCTGTTTAAGAAAGTTGAGCTTATCAGGGTAGGGATGAAATTGATTGAAATGTTTTGCTTTTACATAATGTACGGCAGCAAGCACTTAAAG
>JACEEZ010002414.1:88918-116418 GCA_016584305.1 Chionoecetes opilio
TGTGTGTGTGTGGTGACATACAATCAGAACAACATGTGGTAGAGGTGTGCCCCCAAACACAACACATTAGAAACCTTTACAGATTTAATACTGTTTATGACGTATTCTCTAATTTCACTGATGAAATCGCATGCAAAATTATTCATGAAGTTTTGAAAAACTTATACTTAAGAAATGCATATTTTTTTCCGTTTTTTTTTATTTTTTATTTTTTGTCTTTCATAGGGAAGTACTGTAAGTACTTATAAATACTGTGACTAGATGGAACTTGATCTTGTCTGTAATTTTGATCATGTTAATATGTAGTGTCAATATGTAGTGAGAGTGCTGTGAAGTGTGGGACAGGTGTATCCAGCTTCTTTCCTGTGAATATAGGAGTGAGGCAAGGGTGCGTCCTTGCCCCATCATTTTTCAACGCTTGTATGGACTGGGTATTGGACAAGGTTGTAGATCAAAGTGATTGTGGAGCATCCGTCGGCAACACCACGATCACTGATCTTGTTTTTGCCGATGATGCAGTAATCTTTGCTGAGTCGCTGGAGGTCCTGGTGATGGCTCTCGAGGCGCTGCACGAGGAGGCAAAGCCTTTGGGACTTGAGGTCTCCTGGCTCAAGACCAAGGTCCAGGTGTTTGGAGACTTACTAGATGAAGCAGTACAGTCTGTTCATGCGTGTGGCGAGGACATTGAGATCTTGGAAAGTTTTACATACCTTGGTAGCGCAGTCCATAATGACGGCGGGTCACGTCAAGAAGTCTTACGGCGGATTGGCATAGCCCACGGTGTTATGGACTCGCTCAGCGGGAGTATTTGGCGTTGTCGGTACCTGTGCAGGAGGACAAAGATCCGGATCTTCAAGTCGCTTGTGATCCCTGTCTTACTCTATGGTTGTGAGACATGGACACTAAAAAGTGCCTTGAAGAGACGAATCAATGCCTTTGGTAATAAGTGTCTTCGCAGAATCATGGGGTATCGCTGGGATGATTACGTGTCAAATCAGCGATTGCACCGTGAGACTGAATCGAGGCCTATTACCTGCATAGTCCGTCAGCGCCAACTTCGGCTATATGGGCATGTGGCACGCTACCCTGAAACCGATCCTTCCCATTGGGTTGTATCTGTAAGAGATAATCCGGCGTGGAGGAGGCCAAGGGGGCGCCCACAAGGCTCGTGGCTGGGGCAAGTTGATGTTTCCTGTCGAGAGTTGCTTGGTATTGGAAAGGAGCCTGCATGGGAACTCGCGCGTGGTGACCCCCGGGAGTGGCGTCGTAGGGTGGGCGAGGCGACGCGCCCCCCGGCGTATGCCCCCAATGATTGATTGATTGAATATGTAGCAGATCTGCTTGTTGAATATTATGTGTTTAGTAGTTTATGGTAGTAGTAGTAGTTTTAGTAGTTATTTTTTGTTGGACTACAGTTTGTTACTCAAATTTGTGGGAATGTTTCATTTTTGGACATTTTGTGTTTTGTCTATTTATTAATGATAGTATGTGTAATTTATGTATAAAGCTGTGGTCAATAAATATCTATCCATCTATCTATCTGTGTGAGTGTGCGTGCGTGTGTCATTAACCTACGGCCTGATCACGCGTTGGATACGCGATCTCTAGGTGTTACCCTTTCGGGAAGAGCTTAGAGATCAATGAGACCGATCTATGAGTAATTTTAGGACCTTACACACCACATCCACCACATCCCCTTGTTCAAGGTGGACAGACGCCGTCCGCATTTGTCAGAGAAAAGAAATCCCATAGAGTGAGCGACGATCGAGCGCGCGACCACACAATGGCCAGGCACGTTATAGACCACTGACTCACGCTGGCAGGTGTGTGTGTGTGTGTGTGTGTGTGTTTGTGTGTGTGTGTGTGTGTGTGTGTGTGTGTTTGTGTGTGTGTGTTTGTATGTGTGTGTGTGTAAGCAAACATAGAGTTAAGGTTAGAGGAAATAGATAGGATAAATGATAAATCATAAAGAATTCCCGTCGCCAGGAGTCACCGGTCAGGAGTGTTTATCAGGCACCAATAACAAGAGGCGCCTGCTGGCGGTGGTGGAATTTTTTTTCAATAAGAAGACCAACACTCTTGACAGGAAAGATATTGCCCCACCATTATCATCATTACCGGCGACTTACGATACAGACTGGGGAAAAATGAAGCAGTAAATCAACATTATTACCAACAACACTCGTGGAAATAACTGTGTAACGACAACAATAGCAGTAACAACACTAACAACAACAGTAACAAAACGAATAATCACATAAGTATTTGTAATTACATCATGAGCAAAAAACAACAAATTCATCAGTAATTTAAAGGACTGTTGATTGTTGCCATTCCCAGTGACCTGCTGCTGATTTTTTGTTCTGCCTCGTCATGCTGATGGAGATTGAAGCAAATTCTTTGTTTTTATGGCTTGGTTTTGATAGATCTTTGTCTATTTATCTGTATTGCTGACTGTCTTTTTGTATGTTCATTTTTTTATAATGTCTCTCTCTTTTTCCATTTATCTGTATGTATATACGTATGAATTTCTTAATATATCCATGTCTTTTTTTCTGTCTGAATATGTATCTGCCTCTCTGTCCTACCGTCTGGATATTTTGTGTGTGTATGTGTGTGTGTGTGTGTGTGTGTGTGTGTGTGTGTGTGTGTATGTGTCTTACATATAACTCATTTTGACTTCAACGCCTTCCTGGAACAAGGCTTTCGACACAACCATCTATACTTAATTATGTCACTATTGAGCAAAACATTTCGTTTTTTTTGTTATTGAAAATCAAATACTGACGTTGCCAGCAGTATTCATAACTGTCACAAATTTTGACTCACTATTACTTACACTCACACAAAAGATATAATGATCTCTGTCATGTCGATTATCTTAACGAAATATTACACTAATGTTTAATGAAGGAAATGAAATACATGTCAAGCTGTAGGTGGATAAAGTTTAGCACTGAAGCGAGTGGTACGGACGCCCTGTGATGCGTGTGTGTGTATATCCGAGGTGATGTTGTATTGTCCCGTTCGCGGAAGCTGCAGGAAACATAAAGACAATATTTGCGTTTTGTTCTGTTGTCTGTACTTTTTGAGGCCAGAGCGGGGATGGCGTGTAGTTGATGAAAGGGGAGAGAGAGAGAGAGAGAGAGAGAGAGAGAGAGAGAGAGAGAGAGAGAGAGAGAGAGAGAGAGAGAGAGAGAGAGAGAGAGAGAGAGAGAGAGAGAGGAGAGAGAGGAGAGAGAGAGAGAGAGAGAGAGAGAGAGAGAGAGAGAGAGAGAGAGAGAGAGGAGGAGAGAGAAGAGAGAGGAGAGAGAGAGAGAGAGAGAGAGAGAGAGAGAGAGAGAGAGAGAGAAGAGAGAGGATTATAGTTTTAAGGCGCCGCAACTGCGGGGTTATTGACGAGAGAGAGAGAGAGAGAGAGAAGTGGAAAGTTAGGATGTGAGGAGTGTGTCATCACACAAGTCATCAATAGTTGTGTGTGTGTCATTCACCCGTGGTCTTGCCAACGCGAGCTAGACTCGCGATCGCCGGATTTACTCGCCTGAAAAGAGTTTGGAGCTCATAGTGACTGATTTATGGGTATTTCTGGGACCTCGTACACAACACACACCCCATCCCCTTGCGGAAAGGGGCATTAACCGCTCTCATTTGTCCGAAAAATCCCCGGGATTCTTTCCGGGCGAACACAGAATAGCTTGACACGTTCTTAACGTCTAGACCACGCAGGCAGTGTGTGTGTCTGTGTGTGTCTGTACGTGTACGTGCGTTTGCGGGGGTAACCATTGTTAGTGTCTTCCACCTCGGGTCACAGGCGTTGCAGTGACCACCACCTCCACCTCCACCGCCGCATTGGCCACAATTACAGCTAAAAACAATAACAGTACCGAAAGCACCACCCTCAGCCGGTACTCAGCGCTCGGCCCGGGCTGCGCTAAGGCCACGTAATTGTTTCCCAGCAACCTTGCCTGGTCAAACTTTTCCGTCTTTGTCTATCTACTTCCACCTTTCCTTCTTGCTGGAAGTTTGCTCACATCCAACCTGTTCCTAAGAAGGGTGACCGTTCTAATCCTTCAAACTACCGTCCTATAGCTTTGACTTCCTGCCTTTCTAAAGTTTTTGAATCTATACTTAATAAGAAGATTCTTAAGCATCTATCTGCTCACAATCTTCTATCTGGTCGTCAGTATGATTTCCGTAAAGGACGATCTACTGGCGATCTTCTAGCTTTCCTAACTGAATCTTGGTCATCCTCCTTTAGGGGTTTCGGTGAAACTTTTGTTGTTGCCCTTGACATATCAAAAGCTTTTGATAGAGTGGCACAAATCTTTAATTTCCAAACTACCCTCATTCGGTTTCTATCCTTCTCTCTGTACCTTCATCTTAAGTTTCCTTTCAAACCGTTCTATTGCAGCTACTGTAGACGGACATTGTTCTTCTCCTAAATCTATTAATAGTGGTGTTCCCCAGGGTTCTGTCCTATCACCCACTCTCTTTCTATTATTCATTAATGATCTTCTAAGTCTAACTCAAAGCCCTATATGATTCTACCCTGCATTTTTCAACGTCGTTTTTGAGACGTCCAACTCAACAGGAACTAAGTGATTCACGGAGATATGCCACCGAGCGCCTAACTTCTGATCTTTCTATAATTTCTGATTGGGGCTAAGCAAACCTTATTTTGTTCAATGCCTCAAAAACCCAATTTCTTCACCTATCTACTTGACAAAACCTACCAGATAACTCTCCCCTCTTCTTCAATGACACTCAACTGTCTCCTTCTTCTACATTGAACATTCTAGTACTATCCTTTACTAAAAATCTGAACTGGAAATCTCACATCTCATCTCTTGCTAAAACAGCTTCTAAGAAGTTAGGTGTCCTGTGCCGTCTGCGTCCTTTTTTTTCTCCCTCCCAATTGCTTACTCTCTAAAGGGGCCTTATCCGTCCATGTATGGAGTATGTCTCACATGTTTGGGGAGGATCCACTCATACAGCTCTCCTAAACAGGGTTGAGTCAAAAGCTTTTCGTCTCATCAACCCCTCTCCTCTGACTGACTGTCTTCAATCTTTAAATCACCGCCGCAATGTTGCTTCTCTTGCTCTCTTCTACCGTTATTTTCATGCTCACTGCTCTTCTGAACTTGCTAACTGCATGCCTCCCCCCCTCCCGGGGCCTCGCTGCACAAGACTTTCTACTCATTCTCATCCCTATTCTGTCCATCTTCCTAATGCAAGAGTAAATCAGTATCTTTAATCTTTCATCCCTTTCACTGGTAAACTCTGGAACTCTCTTCCTGTTTCTATTTTTCCACTTTCCTACGACTTAAATCTTTTCAAAAGAAGAGTAACAAGACACCTCCCGAACTAAATTGGCTCACCCCTCTGTTTTTATTTTATTCTTTACTGTCTTCTTTATAGGGACTGGCAACTAAGCGGGCTTTGTGTTACCCATTGTTGTTGTGCCCTTAGCCAGAAAAAAAAAAAAAAAAAAAAAAAAAAAACCAACGTGTGCAGACCGGAGCAAACGAAGACCCTTCCGGAGTGTTATGAATGGCGTGTCGGTAATGCTGCTCCTCGGTTCACTGCCACGCAAGTAACGACAAAGATCAATTGCAATATTTTTTCCAAACATTTCCATCTGGTTTTATTGACTTTAATTATATCTTGATTTTTAAACTTACATGTATGATGGTTGGTTGCATGTTGTATGTTTTCAACCTTTCGGCTGCATGTTTCGTAGATATTAGCTCCTTCTTTTCTTTGTTTTTTTATTGAAATTTTTGTTGCCACTCTTTACATGCATTATTTTTTTTTTTTTAATTTTATGACAAAAAAAAATCTGCAAGCATAATTTGAATGGAAGCATAACTATAATTTTTCCCCATGATGCAAATAGCCTGCGAGAGATTATTGGCACAGATTTTTCCCAAGTGAAGCTATCTCATGTAAAAAGTGATCTCGTTGAAACTCATTGAAAGCCGTGCTCATCGTCGGGAAAGATACATCATTGGAAAATACTTCATGAAAAATATAGCTTCATATTTATAACTCAGAGAGCGAGACACTGATCATGATTATCTTGGACAAGTGTTAGGAATAAATAAAACTATTTCTGCCAGCCAGGTATTATCAAATAACCGTGAAAAAATGCATCGTTGCATCATTTTCCGTTCACTGGAATAGGTATTCTCTTATTCTCTTTTTGTCTTCTTTATAGGGATTGGCAACTAAACGGGCTTATTGTAACCTCTTGTTGTTTTTTACCTTGGCCAGCCCTGTGCCACAGAGTTATACACATATACAGTGTATAACTCTAAGTGGAAAAAAATAAGTAGAAAAAAAAGGTAGCATAACATTCAGGGGGGAAAATAACGAGAAAAATAGGCAGAAATATTGTAGCCTGGTAGTTGTGAGGCAACAGTCTGGCCGCACGATGGATTGCTACTGGTCGTGATGGTGAGTTTCCTATTTTAATGAAACTTGATTACTAGAAGCGGAGGCGAACCTTTAAATCTCCGCGAACGCTGGGTACTTCATTTTGTGGCCTGCCTTCCCCCTCCCCCTCCCCCTTCTCTCTCTCTCTCTCTCTCTCTCTCTCTCTCTCCTCTCTCTCTCTCTCTCTCTGATGGGACGGTGGTGTCTGTAAATACGCCTTTATCTAACTTTAAACCCGTCTCTCTCTCCTCTCTCTCTCTCCTCTCTCTCTCTCTCTCCTCTCTCTCTCTCTCTTCTCCTTCTCTCTCTCTCTCTCTCTCTCTCATCTCTCTCTCTCTCTTATCTACTTACCCCTCTCTCTCTCTCTCTCTCTCTCTCTCTCTCTCTCTCTCTCTCTCTCTCTCTCTCTCTCTCTCTCTCTCTCTCTCTCTCTCTCTCTCTCTCTCTCTCTCTCTCTCTCTCTCTCTCTCTCTCTCTCTCTCTCTCTCTCTCTCTCTCTCTCTCTCTCTCTCTCTCTCCTCTCTCTCTCTCTCTCTCTCTCCTCTCTCTCTCTCTCTCTCTCTCTCTCTCTCTCTCTCTCTCTCCTCTCTCTCTCTCCTCTCTCTCTCTCTCTCTCTCTCTCTCTCTCTCTCTCTCTCTCTCTCTCGTGTGTAATTGCAATCAGAATATATTTGTAGTCAAGGAAAGGAATTACCCCCGCGCCGCCCGTTCCCCTTAGCAGAGGTGGTGATGATACTTCAAACTGTGTCATGAAATATACAATGTGCACGATGGGTCATATTGCTCCATGCAGACACGAATTTTGTACATATAAATTACATATTTGTGTGTGTGCGTGTGCGTGTGCGTGTGCGTGTGTGTGTGTGTGTGTGGTGTGTGTGTGTGTGTGTGTGTGTGTTTAATTTATCACCCTTCTCTCCTTCGCTCTCTCTCCCTGCAGTCCTATAACCATTATGCGATATTTTCCTTTGTGTTTGTGGCCATTAATATGAAAATGAAGGGAACGATGGAAATGAAAAGAGGGTGGAGAATTTAATATTGCTATGACGAGAGAGAGAGAGAGAGAGAGCGAGAGCGAGAGCGAGAGAGAGAGAGAGAGAGAGAGAGAGAGAGAGAGAGAGAGAGAGAGAGAGAGAGAGAGAGAGAGAGAGAGGAGAGAGAGAGAGAGAGAGAGGAGAGAGAGAGAGAGAGAGAGAGAGAGAGAGAGAGAGAGAGAGAGAGAGAGAGAGATATGAAGGAAAATATATAGGGAAAATAAAAATATCTATCTAAATTGATGTACAAGGATAATGAAAATATCGAGATTGAATAAAAGATAAAAGTTTGTATAAAAGAAAAGCAGGGATATTATAGACACTAAACGTTTCCAGAAAATGCAAAAAACATAAGAAATTCAGTGGATTTAGCTAATTTTTAGTTTAGCTATATTAACATATACACATTATTTTGAATTTTACGCAGTTAAATAAAAAGTAGCTAAAAAGATTGATTTGCATGTACTTAAATCTTACACTAGAGAGATTTCTGTAATTTTAAGAAAAAAAATAGACAATATAATAAAGGACTCTTTATAAGCTGTGAGGAGATAGCCTATTTTTTTTTCTCTCTTTTTTAAACCTCCTGGATACACCGTCGCACATAAACATAGGCACTATTAATTTTTTTCGAAGCCAACTTTTACTGCAATTCCCTATTGGTGGCCATAAAACCAAACATTGCTGCGTTGACTTGTGTAAGCTGAATCGATTTCTCCTCGGCCTAAGCGTTTCTACTGATGGCTATGTTTGGTTGGTTGGTGTGGAAGTGTAAGGATGGGGAAGGGGAGACACGGTAGTAGTTGTAGTAGTAATAATAGTAGTAGTAGTAGTAGTAGTAGTAGTAGTAATAGTGGTAATAGTATTAGTAGTAGGGGTAATACGTAGTAGTAGTAGTAGTGGTAGCAGTAGTAATAGTAGTAGTAGTAGTGGTGGTGGTGGTGCAGGTGGTAGTGATAGTAGTAGTAGTAGTGGTGGTGGTGTTGTAGTAGTGGTGGTAGTAATTGTAGTAGTAGTAGTAGTAGTAGTAGTGATAGTAGTAGTGGTGGTGGTGGTGGTAGTAATTGTATTATTATTATTATTATTATTATTATTATTATAGTAGTAGTAGTAGTAGTAGTAGTAGTAGTGGTGGTGGTAGTAGTAAGGGTTATTTAGGCATGTAAATGGATGTCTTTATTATGAGTCTGAGTGGGTGTTGACATGGCAGTGACAGGTCTGAATAGGGTCCTTTCTAAACCTCTGCATTAGTTAGCCCAAAACACACACACACACACACACACACACCAGCATTGAAAGGGGGGGAGAATGGGAGGGGGGGGGGGGTCGAGGGTATGGTGAATGTATAGACTCGTCATAAATGAAACGTTTTTATCCCACCATAAATTGACGGTGATTCTGATAACACTGCATTTTTATCTCCATTGCCCTATCTATCTATCTCTATATGATGTGAAATTTATTATCTTCAGTTTCCATTAAATCACAGATATTCACGTAATGTATTGGCAATCTCATTTTAAAGGGAAGAAAAATCGCCCTCGCCGTGTCATGTCCAAGAATGTTCCCCTTGAGCAAACACGCCATCGGCAGGACAACTTGAGGTGGGGACGCAACAATCAGTGGACAAGCAAGCACGGCGAGGCACTTAAGCACCTGGACGAGAGTGGTCGGGCATTCAAGTCCCGCTGCAAGGCACTGGGCTCCACAAAGGCGAAAACCTGCTCTTTCTTCCCCTGTCCCTTCCTCCGTCTCCGCCTCCTTGACTTCCATCCTCCTCTCCTTTCTGCGAGCGCAAAGAATGTAGGACACTGAGCGCTAAGGAACGAACGCCCTGCAGAATTACGCGACTATTCTAGAGAAAATGATAAATGGAGAGAGAAAACGGCAATGAGGAATTGATGAATGTAGGAGGAAGAAGAAGAGGATGAGTATGAGCAGGGACAAGTAAAGGATGAAGAATAATGTTGGCAAGAGGATATTTTTACTGAAAGTTAGTGGAATTATACCCTAATGCTTCATATTCATCCGTCACAGCGGGTACTCAACTCTGTAATTATCCCTCCCTCTTGATTGTCTCTTTTATTACTTCAGTTTTCTCTCTTCTCCATATTCGTCGTCGGTGTCTTTGTCCTCGTCTTTATCTTCCTCTTCGTTCTTTTTCTGCGCGCGTGTGTATGCAATCCTGACAAAAAACCTACACAGAGACCTCAACCCACTCCTGTTTATGGAGGCCAGATAAGATAAGATTTTCATCCTATCTAGACACTTTGCAAGTACCAACTACAAGGTTATTACTAACAAGCGCCGAAGTCAGCATGAACTAGGCGGACTCGAAACCCTGACCGATGACAGGGACGCTGCTTACATTGGGAATCACGTCTACCAACCTTCACCCTGACGGGCTATGGGCAAGTACACACAATGGAACTGCATCTGATGGAAGCTGGCAAATGGGGAGGGGGGGGGGGCGACGATAAGAGAGAGGTAAAAAAAAGAAGTAAAGAAAGCAGGGAAAGACGATAACGTGCGTGCTTAGAGGGAAAGGATCAGGGCCTTACCAGGACACCGGGACCCTACACCTGTCTGCGGGTTATCAGGCTGGCAGGCACGGAAATAGGTGAAACCGTAGACGTAGACTTCAAGCCTGAAAATATGGGCGAGTATGTAAATATGTACAAAGACAGCCACCATGGAACTTAGTACTCATTTTTTTTTTCTCTCTCTCTCTCTCTCTCTCTCTCTCTCTCTCTCTCTCTCTCTCTCTCTCTCTCTCTCTCCTCTAATCCTCTCTTCTTTCTCTTCTCTCTCTCTCTCTCTCTCTCTCTCTCTCTCTCTCTCTCTCTCTCTCTCTCTCTCTCTCTCTCTCTCGTGTTGCAACTCCTCTACCGAGGATTGCTGAGATACTTTTCCTTCGTCTCCCACTCTTCTTGGGCTCCATGGTAGCAGTGAACGAGGTCAGTGGTAGATCTGCCATGCGGGTGCGTTGGTTCACTTTCGAAGGCGCCACCGGAAAGGTTTGTGGTCACGATAATCTTGTGGGTTCTGAGTCTGACGTAGGCCTTTGCAGCTGGGAGGAAGGTTCCTCAGCCACTCGAAGCATTGCTTCCACCACACGTGGTGGTTCTTGCAGCATTTTGGGGATATTGCATCACCGCGTTCATCCGCCTTCAGATAGCTAATGCACGCAAGTGATGGCGGGACTACCGCGGCAGACTCCGCAGAGGTCCCCTTGCCTGCAGTTCTTCTGGAAACGCCTGTAGGACTTAAACTTGCAACGCCGCAGAGGTCCGTAGATTAATACACTGACGGAGTATTCACCCCAGGAACTCAGGCCGAGGAACTCGGGCAGACAGAGCTGAAATGTCACCTCAACCTGGCGCGCGGACCCCGGCGGCAGTGATCCGCTTTGTACAGTATGTACTTCTGGCGAAGGTGACACGCAAGTTGACCCAGATATGGTGAATGGGAAAAATCAAAGGATACGAAAGAGCGATACCTCTTGACTTCTCAACAACACCAAAAGGAGATGCCGAAAGGTTCCTGTCTTGCAACACGTGCAGGGAGGAAGGCGGAGTCCTTTCCTGAGGCTTCCACTCGGCCTCAACAAACCCGTGAACCAGATCGAAAGACCCACGAAGGTCTTCTACAGGCGAGTAATCACCTGGTAGTAACACGAGTAGACTTAAGATTGCTCAGAAGCGGGTATTGCCGAAGGTTCCTTGGCTGGATAGGAAGGTCACTGCGGCGCCTTCTGTCCGCCACCGTTCATGGGCCTTCAGGCACAGTGTCATCTGGTGGCGGCAAAGGGCACTAATTTCACGTTTCACGACTATTCAATCAGAGTACCTTCTCGGGGTTGACCAAATCCAAGCTATGACTGACTGAGGTATAGAGGACTATTAAACGATGCTGAGCCGAATGTTTTTAATCTTTTCTAACCTTCGCCACAGTAATCAGCGTCCACAAGATTAAGGCTTGAACTAAATGGGCTACGTACAGTTTCCCTTTCTTCAGACTTCCTGAATTCCCACACTAATTTGACGAGCCGCACGCTTCACTCCTCATCCTTGCCCTTTGAATGCTCAATAAGCTTAGCTTTGAATACTGAAGACGTCGTGACTTACCTGTGACAAGGGGCCGGATATTTTTTTTTTTTTTTTTTTTTTTTTTTTTTTTTTTTTGTGCCTATAGCGCCTGTAGGCAGTGGTGACCCAGGGCTCGGATGTTAGGCTCTGGAGGTTCACTTGAGGGTTCTGATGGTTGGTCCTCGCCCGTTGGTGGCGCAGGCAGGATTCTTATAGTGATGCCTGTGATTAGAGAGGCTCATGCCGCCCCCCTGTGTCCTCCGATGCACTCGCAGTCGAAGGTAGAGTTGATAGGCAGGGCATGTGGGTGTTCTTGGGCCACTCGACGGTGCAGAAAGGTTTTGGGTTTCTTCGGGGATCGAACTCGGGTCACCGAGAACGCCAGTCGGAGACTAACTGCTCAGCTACCGCCTCCCCATGCCTTTTATGCCTTTTAGTTTTTGAGTAATGCGGTTGAATATAGTCACTTGCTCTGCGGATATTTTATTTTCATGATTTATACCTACGATTAATTAATAGTGTCAAGGATTTGTTTACATTTAATTGCCATCCGAGTAACCGTTTACGCTTCCTGGCCAACTGTGTCGCGATACTGAACCGATTACATCACGAAGGCGGAGTTATCGATGGGTGGGAGGATATTGCGGTTAACAGTAGTGCGCGCAGATAGAAAGCAATAACTTAATCTAACTTACGTATTGTATTGACAAGATATAATTACTCTGGGAACCATCACGTCCTTTGTTACCGGTTGATTCTTGTTCCGGTGTGAGCGTTATATCAAAACAAAAAACGGCATCTTAACAGCTGTGGGTCACCTGCCTTTGAATACCCTATCACTCCCTTCTATCCTCGCCTGTATCTAAGTGACGCTGGTCCTGCCATCGAGCCTTCGTCACGCCCTTCGTCTCCAACTGTCGCACCTTATTTTTGTCATAGTTTTTCATCCTAAATTATATGCTCACTGTCCTGCAAATGAGAGAATTACCTTAACTTGTTTTGCTTCATTTTGTTTCCAAAACTACTCCTTTTATAATGATTTTTTATATATATATGTATTTTTTTTTTTTTTATGTAATCTGGAGAAGAAAAAAACAACGTTCAATTTACATGCTTCGTTGTGTTTTCATGTTTCGTGATAACATCCTTGGGCGTGGTTTGAAATAACATATTTTCATACGCACGTATTCAAAATACTGATTCTGATTAATGTCAGCCCGTCAGGGTGGCAAGGTTGGTAGAGACGTGAGCTCGCAATGTGCAGCGTCCCTGTGCATTCGGTCAGCGGTTCGAGTCCGCCTAGTTCGTGCTGACGTGGCGGCGCTTTGTATCGTCCAATAAACCTTGTAGTGGTCTTGCAAAGGTGTCTAGATATGATGAAAATCGTATCTCTTATCTGATTACTGTCGAACCCAGCCCGTTTCCCCCGGGCTGACACACTCTTTGATTCAGAGATTTGTCGCGATTAAGTTTTCATAATTTTTTTCTTCAGTAAGTCACGTTCCCTACGATTGTAAGGTTTTCCTTTTATTTGTGTATAATATAGATGAAATTTTTTGTTGTGTGTGTGTTACTACGACACTTTCAACACGGGACACAGGACAGAATACGGGTTTGCGGTGTACCGTCACCATATCTCACCACATCACGGTCCTGGAGAAGACACAATCACTGAAATACTAAGGTAGTCACTTATTTTCATTTCTAGAGAGAGAGAGAGAGAGAGAGAGAGAGAGAGAGAGCTGAGAGAGAGAGAGAGAGAGAGAGGAGAGCGAGAGAGAGAGAGAGAGAGAGAGAGAGAGAGAGGAGAGAGAGAGAGAGTATGAACATTTTATTGCCTTAATTCATCTATCTTTTAAGCCCACTGTACTGTCTGTTGTGTAACTGTGATTAATAATAATAACTGTTAGTTAAAAAAAGGGAGAGGAGAGTCACAACCTGCATGTCCACACGATCCATTCTCATAGCGCCTCACACTTTTTCCTCCAGGAGCAACGTAGGTGTTGGCGTGGGTGTCTGGCAAGGCGGTGCGTGGGTACAGCGGGAACGCAATATTGTCCCTGTGAAATAAGGGACTAAGGGTGGTGACGGGAGGCTTGCATTCCTCTCACCCAGCTCACATGGATCCACACTTGCACACGCCCTCCAAGATGAAATATTGGCATTGTTTGCCGTGACGTAATGAAGAGAGAGAGAGAGAAGAGAGAAGAGAGAGAGTCGAGAGGAGAGAGGAGATGAAAGAGAGAGAGAGAGAGAGAGAGAGGAGAGAGAGAGAAGAGAGAAGAGAGAGAGAGAGAGAGAGAGAGAGAGAGGAGAAGAGAGAGAGAGGAGAGAAGAGAGCGAGAGAGAAGATAGATAGAGATAGAGAGAGAGAAGAGATAGATAGATATATATATATATATATATATAGATTATATATATATATTATATATATATATATATAATATTCTATATATATATATATATATATATATTATTATATATATATATATATATATATATCTATATGCCTGTCTGCGGCTGCAAAATTAAAGGCGTACAATGTGTCAAAAAAATCTTGGTGTTACGAAAAGACCCGAATCTTAGTCCCTCCCAGCAATGCAAAGAGGAACGCAAAGACGGCCGCGCGGGTAAAGCAAACTAGAATGCTGGGCTTTAATTAAGAGTCTATCTGATATCTGTATAACTTCAAGACTTAAAATGTAAATTAATTTATCTGCTGTTGAGATGTTTTAGTCAACCCTCACTATGGAGTAATGCGCAATAGTATGGTGCAACACATTGGGCCGCCTCGTCCACAAAGGCCATGACGAACAATATTAGTTTAGGCATTCTGGTCTATAACGAAGATATTTCCAGCGTTTTCAGACTAGGTCTTGTTGGGGAGAGCCTTGCAACAGTCCCTCCAGGAACTTATATAAATAATTCTGACTTATCCATGG
The DNA here is from genome assembly GCA_016584305.1 of Chionoecetes opilio. Lineage (NCBI taxonomy): Eukaryota > Metazoa > Arthropoda > Malacostraca > Decapoda > Majidae > Chionoecetes > Chionoecetes opilio. The sequence goes on from JACEEZ010002414.1 coordinate 103,418, forward strand.
GCCGGACCCCCCAAAATCACTTTTTGGTACCATCCGAGGTGGCACTGCCTAGGGATTTTTTTTTTTTTATATTTCTTCATGCTAAGGATATATTTTGATATGATAGCCATTGCTAGGTGGTAGCTTAGTGCTAGTAATTGCGACTTTTATATGCCGCACCCAATGGCACTCCTACCGGACATATCCGCAGCTGTGAAGTGATTATTACTATAGGTTAACCTGCTGAAACATGTTCAAAAAATCGCAGTTTCATGTTCCAAAATTACAGCACGTCTTATTTGATAATATAACAATAACATAATAAGCTGGCAACACCAGTTAAATGACATAAAAGTTAAAACACTAATACTAATGAACAGAAATGTTCGCTACCATATGCAATGAAGTCTGAATGTGTACAGTCTATGCGACTTCTGTGAACATAGGACTCACTCTTGAAACTATTGTATTAATAATTTGGTTGAAGTCATGTGGCACCTTTAGACATGCATAGAAGCGCCAGGAAACAAACTATGGTCCCATGCTATAAAACCGTTTACCTCATCCATCTGAATCCTCAGAATCCGGCTCAAGTAAGGTCGGGTTCCTGCTGCTTTGCACTGCTTGGTTGGTGGCAGGTCCTGAGGCTTGCACATATCATGCATGTGAGGCCACTTGACTCAGGCATGCACAGGCAGGTCAGCGGCAGCTGGCAAACCCGTGCACACTTGCAACCAGTAGCTCCAAACACCACCCGGTGCTGGTGCCAAACGCATCCAGAGGAGTTCCGCTTCCCGTCTTCTTCAAGTCGCAGCCATGCGCTCACTGGGCTTGCACGTTGGCCTTGGGCTCTAAACAGCGTCTCCAGATAGCAGCCTGAAGTTGGCTCTCTGTGCGTGTAGAAGGCAGTCTCTTCTCTGCATGTGGCAGCTAGCTGGCTTGACTCTGTTTCCTCTCTCTTTTGCACAGAAGAGCTGGTAGCGCGCAGCTCGTTGAACACTGTTTCCCCCCGTGCGGCAACTGCTTCTGATCTTGTTGCTCTTGCTGCCAAGCAGACATTGCCAGAGGGGGTGACTGCTCAAGCTTATCAAAGATCCCTCGCTTCAATTCCCAGCATTGGCCCAGCTTGCTTGAATGCTTTTTTGAGGGGTCCTTCTTAAGTAGCGTCAGTGCAATTAGCTTGCCTTTACCGGCAAAGCATACCGTTTATATAGCAAGTCAACCTCCAGTGAACGCATGCAGGCCAATCAGTCTGTCGCGACACCCTGCCCTTGACTTCTCCCCTCTCCATCTTGTCTACAATCTGCGTATCGGGTGCGAGTCTTGGGGGTCTTGGTTCCAAAATTCTGGTATATAGAGATCCCTGGTTAGACCTGTTCGAAAAACAATTTTTCCTATTTTTAATACCCCCCTGGGCAAGGTTTTTTTCCCCATGCTTTTTTTGACCGGAAAAAGAAAGCTAAATCACCAACTATTTTGAGCGAAAATTTCAGGAACTTTTTGCCTCATTGGACCTCAAGATATTAAGCCCGCGACAGAGAAAAAGCGCCTAATTTTTGCCTTCGCCAGACTTTTTTTTCAACCTGAGACTTTCGTTACAATTGGGATAGAACAACAAATTGGTATCAAATTGAAGCATTTTTTTTTTTAATAATTAGTGTTCTGAATGAAAAACAATCCAATAAACATTCAAGACAAAAAGACCAACATCATATCCAAGAAAAAAAAAGCAAAATTTTCTGAAAATTTATGATAAATTTCATAAATAATTACAATCTTGACATCAAAAATGTGTGACAAAGACTCGAAAAACTATTTTCAAGTGGCTAGAAACTCTATGTCCCTATGTCAGAAGGAACACTTCAAACGTCATTTTTTTCAAGAGTTTGCTTCTTGAAGCTATCAAATCGCTCACGGCTGTTATTCCCACATTTTGAAGAAGGTACTGTTTTTGCTGAGAATAACTGTGGTAAATGATGTTTGCGCAATCAGGTCATCCATCTTGACTTCCCCCGCTCAGCAATGTCATTGCCTACTTTACATTGCCGACATATTCCAGGGCCTTGCTGTAGTACATCACTTCCCTTGGCCATGCGCCACAGGTTGCATGAAGCCAGTCATACTCAATGCCAGGTGTCATCCAAGCAAAGATGACTCCTCTGGACAAACCTAGATCCCAGAGTCGTCTTGGCTGTAACCTGAGTGAACATATGTTTCCCTTCGTCTGAAGCTATCTGGCTTCTCAGTTGGCGTGCGCTCTTTGGCGCAATGTTCCTGCTTTCTCTTCTCCCCTTTGTCACTGATTCTGCTACCGAAGGAGCGAACGGCACAAACCTCCTGTTGTCAGGTACCACTTGTGGTTTTCAAGTTTTTGTAGCACTGCCTGAGCAATCTCTGGATCGTTCTCTTGAACTTCATCATGATGTCCCTCATGAACTGCAGATATCATTTGCAGGACATCTGCAGCAAGTGTAGATGACATCCACGATGGGTGTATAGAACATCCTAGGAAGAGTTGAGGCTTTCCAGCTTCACAACAGTTTTCTTCATCCGTACCTCCCGCTGCTCAGCAAACATTGAACATCTTCATAGAATCCAGGTTCTGGGGGCCATCCACCTGGCCGATGAATGGCTCCAGGACTATTCCAGTGTATTCCGCGGGGGGATGCGTGTCTCCAAGGACATCAGTGTAAGCTCAGCCATCTTCACGGTAGTCAGCTCTTAGGAGGCTTCTCCGACCTCAGGATTTCCTGTAATTTTTTCCTTGCACTCTTTTCTTCCTTTTTTTCTTTTATTCAAAATCCCATTTTTGGTCTGATGGACAGGTTGTAGGGTTGTCTGTGGTAAGATCTGTCCAACCGTCCTTGAAGTGCTTGAACTCAAGGATCTCTGGGCTCTTTGACCTTGCCAAAACAGATTTTCTCCATACAGCAACCACCAGCAACCACACTTCTAAATGTGGTGTCTCTGCAGGCCAGTAGAATACCTTCCTGTCAAGCTGTTGCTCCAAGAATCTTGGCAGCCTCCCCGATTGTAACTTTCCACTGTGCTGCCGTTGGTGTCAAACACAAGGGCAGTGATCACTCCAGTAAGCCCCTATGCCTCCAGCCAAATCCAATGGATGCCTCTCTGCCTGAGGCCGTTCCTGTTGAGGCTGTCTTCCACTTCATTGGTACTTTCCCTATCAATAACTACTTCTCCCATACCATACAGCTTGTTGCCCTTCAGGATATGCAAGGTGGTCCTGAGAGACAAGCACAGCCAGATAGTCTCTGACGGTGGTCCCTAGGATCACTCCCAGGACATCCTCCTCAGCCAGATCTTACCCATCCCCGTGGAGAGCAGCATACTTGGGTTGGGGAGGTTCATCGCTAAATGCTGCCATGGTACTCCTGGCTGAGGTGGTACCCTTTCAGCATCCTGTTTCCGTGTCGTGTTGAGGTTGAGATGACAAACTTGTCCAGGTCAGCTCCACCAAACATCCTTTTCAATGGTAGCAGAGAAGACTAGGCTGTCACTTGTTTCAGACAATCCCAGAACGATCAAGCGGTACGGCAAAGATGTCAGACACACCTCCATACCCTCCTGGAAATGTGAGAGTACAGTGTCTTGTGATTTGAACATCCAGGGACGAGGTTTGCTGGTAATTCCATGTCCTCTGCATTCCCCCCCTTCCACTGTCCGGTCGTTGGGTCAATAGAGGCCCATGTAGACACATCAGTCGCAGTCCTTCGCTGGTGGCAGCTGAAAAATTCTAAGAATTTGTGACAAATTCATATCTTGTTCCTCTCCTCTCTGCTGCATCTTGCAGCCCTCTCTGGCTTGCCTGCTGGAAACGTGACTCAAATATCTTGTCATGACCAGCAGACATGTGGGCCTTTCTCTCTGTCTTCTGATCCTGGTAGAACCTATGTCCTTGGTCCTTCTTCTCCCTTGATAGCAATCTTTCTCTCTAATTGGGTCCTGGATGGCATCCTGAAGCTCGTCCTATGTCGAACAGGCTATCTAATTCCAATACTAACTAATTCCAGGACACAAAGGCACCTAACCTCCCTTTTCCTCCAGGGTCACCTGTTCTAATACACCTTTATTCCTTGCTAGATCTCTGTGGCTTTTTTGTGAGTGTCATAATGCCTGCGCTGCATTGTACTTGGTCATGGTCTGATCCTAGCATCTGCCCAGAATGGGATGAATAGCCTCCACTGTTTTCATTGGCGAGTCTTGATGCTAGGATTTATTCCCTGTATTTTCGGGCAAACCTCCTGGAGATGGAGGCAGGGAGTGAGGAAGTACTGGAAGGCCTGTCTGTTGGTGGGTAACTGGGAGCCACTGATGCAGATGATGGGTAAGCCGATCGAAGGTTTCTTAGCATCTAGTAGCAGTCGCGTGACGGCTTGTCTCTGGACTGCAGGTGGAGGTTCTGAGATGTCAACTTTGCGTCCTCGGAGCTCCTTGCGTACTGCCATAGTGAAGTTATCTTGGTGAAGTATCTCTGGATTTTTAGCAGGTTTTCAAAGATCTGCAACAAACATAACAGACCATTAATGTCATATCTAAAATCATTGTGATTTTTTGTGACAGAGTGAAATAATTATATTTAGTTTTAATTTTTTTGACAATTTGTCTGTAAATATCACATGTAATATTGTCCCATAAATGTTTCTATTCATTTTTGGATGTTTCCAGTCAGCATCTAATTACTTCTTTAACCTGCTTATGCCCATTTATTGGTGAAAAAATATAGGCGAAAACAAACATCAAATGCTCCGAAATGGCGTTCAGAAAACGGTGTATAGAATAGAAAACCTTCATGCTTCATGAGGCAAAGGTTCCTGACATTTTGGCTTATAATGGTTGTAATTTTCGGACTTTTTTATTTTATTAAGGTCAAAAAGCATTGGAACCGTGCAGGAAGGGTATAAAAATAGTAAACAATTGTTTTCTGAAAGGTCTAATCCATGGTGCTCGTGCATGGCAAAGGCTAATGATGAAAGCATCATGTCCTCTGAGCAAATGAACGGCTGGCTGCCCCTTACCATCTCTCGCTGCATGCAACGTGTGGAGAGCAGGCGCCTATCATAGCCTCTCTTGTGTCGACTTCGAGCTCAGTACCGCCCCTCCTCCCCCACTTTTCTTCTGTTAGCTTTGAAACAAGCTTTTGCTCACAGGTGACATAGAGCGCCTTGTCCGTAAACCTTCTCTCTGTACTTTGAAGAGTTTCCACTCTCCTCTGTCAAAACCTGATCAGAGAGTCTTGTTTTGAAGATCCATCCAGACAGGAATTTCCTCCACCCCTATGCTGCACTAATGCAATGCCCGCCCAGCTAGTGTTCTTGTATTGGAGAGAGTTGTCGGCACCACTCGGTCGAATCTTTAGAGCATCAGCTCTCAGTTCTCTGCACTTCACCAACACTTCTCGAGTCTTCTGTCGTTTGGCGTACTTGTTTATTTTCTGGCAAATATGCACTCTGCTTTCATTTTTTCTTGAGGTGCTAGGGATTAGCACGACCATCCCTTGCAGGGTTGCTATCCTCAGGACGCCTTGGTAGTCTTCCTCATTTTTTGAGAGCAGGATTGCCATCTAGTTGCTTCTTATTCAATCGTGAAGATGCCCTGGACATTTTCTATGGTAATTGAGAGCAGAGCAGTGGGTTTTTCACAAAATAACCGTCAAGCTAACAACAATGGACAAGTTACATACATTATTTACTTCTATTGAAGCAACAAAAACAAAATGGCAACTAGTATAGTTTGCCACCTTGGTGGTACAGATATCTGGTCCAGCCATGACTAAAATATGGATAGAAAGGATTTACGAATGTCCCAAAGCGTGTTTGTAATGGATGACTCAGCAGCACAACAACTAGCCTGCACATATTATACTTTACGAATGATGTCGTTTAGAGAGACTGCCTAAAGTGCTATAGGGCCTAAATACATAAAAGAGAGAGAGAGAGATGAAGAGAGGGGGTGGAAGGATTGCGGCCCTCCGTGATGCAGCTAACGCGGAACCCGCGGTACATATAATTCATAAATTCTTTGATTAATTAATATAAAAAGTTTTGACCTTTATCTCATCCACAACGTTTTAAATAGGCCCACCTCACGATCCTAAGTTTTGCTGGATGTTGGAATTGTGATTGTCTCCTATTTATTATGAGTTTGGGTTGTGTTCCACATTGTTTTGCGTCAATATTCCGTTAAAAGAAGACCACTTAGTTTGAACTCTGGGGTATTCTGAGAGCGGGGTTCTAATCAATTTTTTTCTCTCATTTTTTTTTTTTGCTCTCTCTCTCTCTCTCTCTCCACTCTTTTTTCCCCTCGCCACTCTCTCTCTTCTCTCTCGTCTCTCTCTTCTCTCATTCTCTCGACTCTCTCTCTCTCCTCTCCTTCTCTCTCTCTCTCTCCTCTCTATCTCTCTCTCTCCTTCTCTCTCTCTCTCTCTCTCTCGTCTCTCTCTCTCTCTCTCTCTCTCTCTCTCTCTCTTCATTCTCTCTCTCTCTCTCTCTCTCTCTCTCTCTTCTCCTGCATTGTCTGCTGTCCTCACGTCTCCCTCTCCCCATACCTTCTCATTACATCACGTCCCTTTGGCAAGATGGTCGTGAGGCTTAACCATGTCGTGGATTGTGCTGATGGAGACTGTGGTGTACTGTAAAATACACCCTTTATTGACTAACTTTAAACCCGCTCTCACACCAACACAACACAACCACAACCTTGAAACACTTGAACACTTGACACTTGAAACACTTTATTATACTTATATAGGTTCATACAATAAGTAAAAAATTGTCATTTTATAATAAACATATATAAGCAGCTCATTAGAAACTAATAATAGCTTTTTAGGCGCATTTTTTTGTAGATTTAGTCGTTTTATCATGTGTAAATATTACAAAATTGAGCCCAGATCCATCCTTACATTTATAAGAGTCCAGTAACATGGTCACAACACAACACACAACACACAACACACCACACACAACACACACCACACCACAAACACACACACACGCACACACCACACGTGTATCATTTAATATTCCATTGTATTGTATTTTGGCTGTTATGACAATGCTCATGAACGGTGTGTAATTATGTTTTGAAATATAAAGGATATTATAAGCAATATCACGCATGGTAAAGGCCTTTAATATGTTATATCGGTAACTGTTAACCTTATTGATGTTTTGAATTAACCGGAACAAGTTTTAAATCATTAGTTAAATATCAAAACAAAACACATACATTTCAAATCGATAATGTGTTCATGCAAACGTTTTCAAATTTGTTTTATTTTGTTCAAACATTATTATTATTATTATTATTATAAATTATTATTAAATATTAAAACCATTATAATGATGATAATTATTATTTTATTTTTATATCAATATTATTAATTCATAGCGGAAATGTGTGTGTGGTGTGTGTGTGTGTGTGTGTGTGTGTGTTGTGTGTGTGTGTGTGTTGTGTGTGTGTATGTTGTGTGGGTGGTGTGTGGTGTGTGTTTTTGTGTTTTGTTTGTGTTTGTGTGTGTGTGTGTGTTTGTGTTTGTGTGTGTGTTTGTGTGTGTGTTGTGTGTGTGGTGTGTGTGTGTGACGTGTGTGTAGTGTGTTTGGTGGTGTATGTGTGTGTGTTTTTTTTGTTTTTTTTTTTTTTGTTTTTTTTTTTTTTTTTTTTTTTTTTTTTTTTTTTTTTTTTTTTTTTTTGTGGTGTGTAATGTGTGCGTGCGTGCAAGTGCGGCCGCCGCGCTTCATATGATCTCCTGAAGCACTGCAGGAGAGAAGAGTTTATGGTGTTTTGGCCTTTCCACATGATCACCTTGTTTCTCCATAACATGGAAAGGGGATTGCAGGTGGAGCAGGGTACAAAACAGCGGAAACCGCATTGTGTTGTGTCGGTGGTGGTGCGTACTGGGGTCGGGTGTTTGTGTTCTTAGCTAATGTTGCCTAAACTCATGTCATTTTGAGCTTGCGATCACCAGACTAGCGCGCGCGTTTCCGAGAAAAACTTTGATAAGATATAATTGAGCGTTCGACCGGTATTCCTTTTGGGCATCGCGCGTTAGTTACTCGGTTCTTCTGGTAGAACAAGAGTCGGATTCAAGCTGAAAAGCGTAGATTAAAAAGAAGTAAGGTAAAACTGTTTTCACAAATAGCGTTGTGAATGCTCGGAAGGATCCAGTAGACGGTAGTTAGTGCGTGTGCGTGTTCTATTAGGACGGGGCTTTACAACATAAAAGAGCTAGAGTAGTGTCATGCATGGCGTTGGCGATGAAAGGGGTGTGTAGGTAGTGTTATTACAGGAATAACACTGATAAGAGGAGCCTCCGGCCTCTTGTAGCTTCCTTATTATTTTCTTATGTTCTTATGTGATTTGACTGCAGTGAGGAGAGAGAGAGAGAGAGAAGAGAGAAGAGTGAGGAGATAGAGAGGAGAGAGAGAGATAGAGGAGAGAGAGAGAGAGTGAGCAGGAAGGAGGGTGAGAGGGAAGAGAGAGAGAGAGAGCAAGGGAGAAAATAAGTAGAGAGGGGAGGTGAGGGTAAGAGAGAGAGAGATAGAGGAGTGCTGTGTACCATCTCTCACAAGATTTAAGATACACAAATAATGATGTAACTTATATATTCATAGTGATAGTACGATACAACGCAGAAGCCTCGGGGGTCTGGTGTGTATGGGTAGAGTGGGATAATCTTACTGGAACGCAAACCCAAAAAAAAAAAGTGGATTGCTTCACTTAACTTTTTAATGATGTTTCCATTCAAACAATATACAAACAACGGGCGAAGTGGTAATATTATTTTGCAAATTGATTCCCTGTCTGGCGTGAATAAAAGAAAAATAATACATTAGAGACCCTGTTTTGTCGGTCTGTAAATGGACGTTGTCTCGATATATCTGCGCAAGTTCGTCAACAGTAATGAACACTGAAAAAAGCCTCCATAAGTAATACTTCCCCTTATGAAGTTAAAAAGATCTGATACAGATGTTGAAAATCAATTAGCTTGCTGTAATAATATAGGCACAGAAGTCCTAAGCCTGAGATGCTTCATGTTTGAACCGCTTAGGAGTAAAACAGTACAGGTAGGTCTGGCTGTGCTTTCGAGGTCCGGTTGTTTCATCTTTGAACCCTGGTTGCAAGAGAAAAAAAGTGCTTGCCGAGCGGTTTAGCCTTGAAAATGACACTAAACCACAGGCTATACGCGCACTAACTCTACCTCCCTCTGGTGGTGTACTTGGATCTTGTGGCCGACCCGAGGTTACTTCAGGCAATCGCGCACCCTGGTAAGGTGTACGTGATAAAAACGGTGACAAACTCGGCGTGTGTAACGAACAATGGTGATTTCCTTCGTGGGCGGTGCATTATATCGTGGGTTACAGGGTGGCGATGACCACCATCCCCTATGGGTTGTGGGTCACCACCTAGCTCTGGCCTGTGCCTGGGGCCTCCACATGGGAGCCTGGCTGCCTGGGATGGCCATCCCTTGGCCTAGTGTGGCCACCTGGTGGTGGTGTGGCCCGGCTGGGTGGCTCTCGCGTGTGTCCCACCTCGACCACGCCCCCCCTGGACGAATGACGGACCCTCAGGACCTCCTCAGTGGGTGAAGGACGACACTGTGGTGGCTGGGGATGTTTCAAGCCAACCACCCTTGTGTAATAATAATCTACCCCGCTTGCGCCCGTACCCAGAGGCGGCTTGGGTGGGGCCAGGGTGCCGTGTTGGGGCGTGCACATAACCCACCGCCAGAGCTGAGGTACGAACGTGGGCCCGCTCCTCACCCACTGCCGGACCTGCATGAGACCTACAAGGAGTTTCTCCGCACGTGTGTCCTGTGTTGGGGTATCGCCAAGCCTCAATCCTGATTGAAGTGTGTTTAGTGGTTGGCCCTGTCTTAGGTGTCCTTCAGGAGTCAGAGGTAACGAGGCAGGCCCACCCAAACCCAGGCCCTGCCCCCTCCCATCCCTCCCCCAGTCCGCCCCCGCCCTACATGACCTGCTGTTAAAAACGTCAAGGCAGAGGGAACAATTTCATTTTCAAATTTCACACGGGGGGCAACAGTTCCGGCCCCAAAGTTGGTAAAAAGAAAAAGGGAAAGTCCTTACAAAAAGAAAATTTTTATTAACTTTCTCAACAAAAACTCATTGGACGGAAGTTTCTAAATTTCATGTTGGATTTAAAAAAGAAAACCTTTTACGATGACATAAGGGAAAAGGCTATAACATCAAAAGATAAGGAATAATCGCCGGAAATAATCGCCATAATCGCCGCCGCCGCTAGATCACACCAATCAACAACCGCCCTTCTTACCGGCTAGACGCTCCGAGAACGCCTAACGTAGACACCGGCCCTACTCGGTTAAAACCGAGCGGTTAGCGAGGCTAAACCGCTCGGCAAGCACCTCCCTATTGCTAACAGTAGGGTTCCAATAATGAAACACCGGACCTCGAGCACAGCCAGACCCTACTGTACTACTCCTAAGGGTTTTTCCTAGCGCACCATCCAACAACCACAACACCATCCATCCATCCACAATTAGCCTGCAGAGGCCCCCCTACCCCCCTTACACAATCTATCCCCCACAAACACAAGCTTGCAGTCCCCTCCACAGCACCCTTTCAACCAACAGTATCCTCCCTCCAATATATAGAGCTACATTCGAAGGCTTACTAACTTCTTTTCTCCCCTACATTCTCCCCCTCCCCAGCCCCCCTTAAACAGCAATCCCCCACCACCTAGAGATGCAGTCTCCCCCCCACCCCCCCCCACCCCCTTGAACAGCAATTTCCCTCCCACCATTAAGCACAGTAAGCTGTACATTAAGCTATCCATCCCCTATCCCCCCAACCCCCCCTAAAACAGCAATCCCCCCCCACTATTAAGCTGCAGTTTCCCCCGTCCCTCTGGAAACAGCAAACCCCCCATTAAGGTCTGCAGCCAGCCGCCCCCCCCCACCCTCTTGAAACAGCAGTGCCCATGCCGCCCCCCGAGCAGTGCACCCCCCCACCATTAAGCTGCAGTCCTCCCCTTCCCTCTTGAAACAGAGCAATCCCCCCACCATTAAAGCGCAGTCTCCTCCTCCCCACCAACCCCCCCTGAAACAGTAATTCCCCACTATTAAGCTGCAGTTTCCCTCCCCCCTCTGAAATAGCAATCCCCCTCCCCCCCTTAAGCTGCAGTCCTCCCCCCCCCTGAAAACGCAATCCCCCTCCACTATTTAAGCTGCATTTTCCCCCACCCCCCCTGAACAGCAAATCTCCCCCATTAACAGCTGCAGTCTCGCCCCCCCACACCCCCTTGAAACTCTTTCTTTCTTTTTTTTTCTTTTTTTTCTTTCTCTCCCCTCTCCTCTCTCTCTCTTGCGACATTTATGATAAACTTGCGGTCAAGTCGGCTTGAGAAGGGAACACTTGATGACGGTTTGTCGGTTTGTCCTAGGGACCAGTTGGACAAGGGACAAGATGACTTGTGGTTTTTATGACTTGGGACGCAAATGTCTTGTGGGTCAAATGACTGCATTCACACTCGCCTCAGTATTATATGACATGTACCTTTGGCCGTCGACGTAATGAGGAGAGAGAGAGGAGAGGAGAGAGAGAGAAGAGAGAGAGGAGAGAGAGAGATGAGAGAGAGGAGAGGAGAGGAGAGGAGAGAGAGAGACGAGAGAGAGAGAGAGAGAGAGAGAAAAAAAATATATATATATATATATATATATATATATATATATATATATATATATATATATATATAATATATATATATATATTACTATATATATATATATATATATATATATGCCTTGTCTGCAGCTTGAAATTAAAGGCGTACAATGTGTCAAAAAAAATCTTGGTGTTACGAAAAGACCCGAATCTTAGTCTCCCAGCAATGCAAAGACGCCGCGGGTAAAGCAAACAGAATGCTGGGCTTTATTAAGATATATCTGTGCTTCAAGAATTTAAATGTAATTAATTTATCTGCTGTTGAAATGTTTAGTCAGACCTCACTTGGAGTATGCGCAATATGTATGGTGCAACATTGGCCGCCTCGTCACACAAAGGACATGACGAAGCAATATTAGTTATGCATTATGTCTATACGAAGATTATTCCAGCGTTGCAGAATAGGTCTTGTTGGGAGAGCCTTGCACAGTCCTCCAAGGGGAACTTATATAAATATTCTGAATTAGTCCATGGGCCGGACCCCCAAAATCACTTTTTGGTACCATCCGAGGTGGCACTGCCTAGTGATGTTTTTTTTTATATTTCTTCATGTCTATAGGATATATTTTGATATGATAGCCCTTGCTAGGTGGTAGCTTAGTGCTAGTAATTGCGACTTTTATAGCCGCACCCAATGGCACTCAACTACGGACATCCGCAGCTGTGAAAGTGATATTACTATAGGTTAACCTTCTGAAAATGTTCAAAATCGAAGTTCATTCAATTACAGTCTTATTTGATAATATACACAATAACATAATAAGCTGGCACCAGGTTAAATGACATAAAAGTTAAAACACTAATACTAATGAACAGAAATGTGTCGCTACCATATGCAATGAAGTCTGAATGTGTACTTCTATGCGACTTCTTGTGAACATAAGGACTAATATTCTTGAAACTATTGTATTAATAATTTGTTAAGTCATATGGAACCTTTAGACATGCATAGAAGCGCCAGAAACATATGTACCTGCTATACCGTTTACTCATCCTCTGAATCCTCAGAATCCGGCTCAAGGTCGGGTTCCTGATGCTGCACTGCTTGGTTGGTGCAGGTCTGGAGCTTGCACATATCAGTGCATGTGAGGCCATTGACCAGGCATGCACAGTCAGGCAGCTTGCAAACCCGTGAACACTTGCTAGCCAGTAGCTCCAACAAATATTATAATATCTGGTGCTGGTGCCAAACGCATCCAGAGGATGTTCAGCTTCCCGTCTTCTTCAGTCCAGCCATGCTCACTGGGGCTTGGCACGTTGGCCTTGGGCTCTAAACAGCGTCTCCAGATAGCAGCCTGGAAG
>JACEEZ010002414.1:121418-123918 GCA_016584305.1 Chionoecetes opilio
CAGGAGACCTACAAGGAGTTCTCCGCACAGTGTGTCCTGTGTTGGGGTATCGCCAGCCTCATCCTGATTGAAGTGTGTTAGTGGTGGCCCTTCTTAGTGTCCTTCAGAGGTAACAAGGCAGGCACCCAAACCCCAAGGCCCTCCCCCTCCCATCCCCCAGGCCCCGCCCTACATGACCTGCTGTTAACGGTCAAGGCGGGACAATTTCACACGGGGCAACTTCCGGCCCAAAGGAAAAAGAAAGGGAAAGTCCTTAAAAGAAAATTTACTAACTTTCTCAACAAAAACATCCTTGGACGAAGTCTTCTTAATTTCATGTTGGATTTAAAAGAAACCTTTTACGATGACATAAAGGATAACATCAAAAGGATAAGGAATAATCGCCGCCGCCGCTAGATCAACACCGCCTTACCGGCTAGACGGCTACCAAGACGCCCTACCGGCTAGACACCGCCCTACTCGGCTACCGAGCGGTTAGCCGAGGCTAACCGCTCGGCAAGCACCTCTATTGCTAACAGGGTTCCAAGATGAAACACCGGACCTCGAGCACAGCCAGACCCTACCTGTACTACTCCTAAGGGTTCCTAAGCCGCACCCATCCAACACCACAAACACCAATCCATCCATCCACAATAGAGCTCAGCCCCCCTACCCCCCTTAAACAGCTATCCCCCACAAACAACAGAGCTGCAGTCCCTCCACACCCTTTCAACAGTAATCCTCCCATCCAATATAGAGCTACATTCTCCCCCCCAGCCCCCCTTAAACAGCAATCCCCCACCACCATAGAGATGCAGTCTCTCCCCCCACCCCCTTGAAACAGCAATTCCCTCCCACCATTAAGCTACAGTAAGCTGTACATTAAGCTATCCCCCCACCCCCCTGAAACAGCAATCCCCCCACTATTAAGCTGCAGTTTCCCCCCCTCTGAAACAGCAAACCCCCATTAAGCTGCAGCCCCCCCCACCCCTTGAAACAGCAATGCCCCCCCCACCATTAAGCTGCAGTCTCCCCTTCCCTCTTGAAACAGCAATCCCCCACCATTAAGCTGCAGTCTCTCCTCACCCCTGAAACAGTAATTCCCCCACTATTAAGCTGCAGTTTCCCCCCTCTGAAATAGCAATCCCCCCATTAAGCTGCAGTCTCCCCCCCCCTGAAACAGCAATCCCTACACTATTAAGCTGCAGTTTCCCACCCCCTGAAACAGCAATCTCCCCCATTAAGCTGCAGTCTCCCCCCCACCCCCTTGAAACAGCAATGCCCCCCCACCATTAAGCTGCAGTCTCCCCCCACCCCTTGAAACAGCAATACCCCCACCATTAAGCTGCAGTCTCCCCCCCCCAACCCCTGAAACAGAAATCCCCCCACACCCTGAAACAACAATCTTCCCCCCCACCATCAAGCTGAAGTTTCCCCCCACCCCTGAAACAGCAATCTCCCCCCCCACCATTGAGCTGAAGTTTTCTCCCCACCCCCTGAAACAGCAATCTCCCACCTATCATATAGCTGCAGTTTCCCCCCCACCCCCTGAAACAGCAATCCCCCCCACACAACAGAACTGCAACCCCACCTTAATTGAACTGCAATCCCCCCATCCACACCAAGCTGCAAGCCCCCCACACCCTTTTAAACAGCAATTACCCCACCCACCATTAGACTACAGCCCCCGACCCACCTGAAACAACAATACCCTCATCCACTACCAATATGCAGTATCACCCCCCCCCCCCTTACCCTCTGAAACTGTAATTTTCCCATCCACCATTAAGCTGCAGCCTCCACCCCCCTTGAACAGCAATCCCTCCATCCACCCTCAAGCTGCAGGCTCACCCCCACCCCCCTGAAACTGCAATCCCCGCACACACAACAGAGCTGCAACCACCCACCCCCACCCCCTTGAACAGCAATCCCCCCATCCACCACCAAGCTGCAGCACCCCCCCCTCCCCAACCCCCCTTAAATCAGCAATCCCCCCACACACAATAATGCTGCAGCCCTCCCCCCCCCCAACAACCCCCTTGAATAGCAATCCCCCTATCCATTACCAAGCGGTATCTTTTAATGTCAGAATGTTACTTGGTCAGTGTGGATCACTCACTAGTACTTACCTATTTTCTTCTTACCTGTAGGAAATGATAACAAATGTATTTTACGTATCTTGTTTATCTTGGCTACGGTGTTCGATTGAAAGGTTTTTGCGAGCTGTGTGTTGAAATCCTGCCTACGAACCCATACGGTGTGAATATTTTTAATCCTAAACAGTAACGGAAAGCGAAGTATATGAAACTAAATAAAACAAATACGAGAACCAACAGTTACCCATAGTCTCTTATTGTGTTTACAGGTGCGTGACAGGGGCAGGGAGAGCCATCCATCCATCCATCCATCTAGGAACCACGATAAGCAGAACTCCTCAAGGGATGGTTTTCACACTGGCTATTGCATACACGATCATTGGGTAAGTACATACATATCAGCATCGTACAGAGTTGACGCAAGC
>JACEEZ010002414.1:128918-142276 GCA_016584305.1 Chionoecetes opilio
TGGTACAGCCGATTCAGTCAGCACGGACATTGCCACCCTCGTTCCCGCCCTACAGCGCATACGTCTCAAAGTCAACAGCCAAAAATGCGAAGCAACCTTCCTCCACGGCAATGAGGTCATGGACGAGACCTTCCCAGAGCTACCAGACGCACGCATTACCCCACTCAGCACACTCTCCCTCCTGGGGGCCCCCATCTGCGCCGAGTCCCTGCAGAAGCCCTAGACACGGCATCACAGGACACCAAGAGGATGATAGAACGAGTGGACGGAATCGGCAGCCACGCCGCCCTGTTCTTCCTCTCCCGATACGCCTCCATCCCCCGCTGCACTTACCTAATGCGCGCAGCCCCTACATACCTAGCCCCCCAGGACCTACTCAATATCGACGAAGGGATGCGCTCAGCCATCTCACTCACGTGCAACATCGCCCTCACGGACAAGAGTTGGGTACAAGCGTCGCTTCCCACCCGTCTAGGTGGAATCGGAGTCAGGCGGATGGAGGATGTAGCGCTCCCCGCCTACATCTCCTCCTTGAGCGCCACGCGGGATTTGATCCGTCTGATTAACGGTCGCGCAGGCGACGACGGATCAGCCCAACTGGCCCCAGCACTCACCGCCTTCTCCGATCTCTACCCCACACTAGAAGACACCGACTTCAACGCAAACACACAGATCCCTCAACGCAAGCTCGACGAGGCCGCATCTCGTGTCGCCTGGACACCCTCCTACAAGACAGCAACCAGGTGCACCGCGCTCGCCTGCTTGCGGCCGCCGAACCACACACCGGAGCTTGGCTAGATGCTCTCCCAGTGGAAAAGCTCGGCCTCCTTCTCCCAGACGAGGCAGTTCGCGTCGGCGTCGCCATGCGCCTAGACGCGCACCCGTGTGCCTACCGCACAGGTGCAAGTGCGGCTCGACCGCGGATAGTCTGGGCCACCACCAGCTCTCATGCTGCCGAGACCCAGGACGCCTCCCGAGACACGCCGCCATCAACGACATCATCCGCCGCGGCCTCGCAGCCGCTGGGGTACCGGCACTCCTCGAACCGCGGGGCCTGGACCGTGGCGACGGCAGACGGCCGGATGGAGTCACCCTCATACCCTTCAGCATCGGGAGATCCCTGCTATGGGACGCCACATGTACCAACACCTTCGGCGCTACCCACGTCACCGACTGCGCCATCAGCCCCGGAGCCGCCGCCCGCGCCGCAGAGCAACGCAAACGCACGCGCTACGCGGCTTTGGCACAGCGATACCGGTTCGAGCCCCTCGCAGTGGAGACGACCGGCTTGTTGGGACCAGCGATCTCCAAGCTCCTCGCTGAACTGGGACGCCGCATCACCACACAGACGGGGGATAAGCGGGAGACCTGCTGAATCAGGCAGCGGATCAGCCTTGCCATAGTGCGTGGGAACGCCGCCGCCATCACGGTGCCCTTGACTGGAGCTGCATCACTATTGTAATTATATATTCAATAAACATAACATTTTATTAGAGGTATGGTTGCACGCCACAGTCATTGGCGACCCGGCCGGAGCCAACGACTTGCGATCTTAACGAGCTCTACGAGCCGCTAACATTGCAACTCCCTTACGGATGGAGGCCCTTTTTATAGGATGTAAAAAACACACACACACGCGCACACACACACACACACACACACACACACACACACACACACACACACACACACACACACACACACACACACACACACACACACACACACACACACACACACACACACACACACACACACACACACACACACACACACACACACACACACATTTTTATCCATAGGTAGGCTAGAAAAAAAATCATAATGAAGCAACAAGCTGATAACACTGAGCTGCATCATTTCAGAGGTCTAGGTTTTCTCAACGGTTCTTATATGGTTTTTGCATGCTGAATTCAGAAATGTAACTCATTTCGCTCAATCAGGTCAAGTTTTTATACTATCTTAATTTGGGATAAAAACAATATAAACAAATATTTTTTTAATTATTATTTAAAAAAAATTCAAAATCACATTTACATTGCCATAAGGTGTACGAAACACGCATAAAATAATATACAAGTATAGTTACTGTGGAGGAAAATGATTTCTCAAAGACTTTTATCTATTTTAGAATAAATAAATAAATACATTGTTCTGTTTCTGGCAAGAAACAGTATGTCTCTTTCTTTTTAGGCATGAATAAAAAAAACAAGCAACACTTAAAGTATCCAGACGTACCATCTGCTATTAAACCAGTACCTCATGGACCAGGAATTCCTATTCCAACACCGCCCCAAAATGTTGGTCATCTGATTCAGATGAGCAAATGGAAGATGGTGATATATCTGGTACATATCAACCTACGGACGAGACAAGTAAACCCAAACTCTTTAGCCAAGCTGAGTTGAACGATTTGACACAAGATTTGTGCCTGTCCAAAGAATCTGCTCAGTTGCTAGGGTCACAACTTCGTGAAAAATGTTTGTTAGCTCCTGAAACTACATTCTCCTGGTACCGGAACAGTGAAGCAGGGTTTCGCGAATACTTTAGTTCGGATAATGAAGTTTCTGTGGTTTACTGTAGTGACATCGCCGGCCTCATTACAGCTATGGGCTTAGCATATGATCCTACAGAATAGCGGCTCTTCATAGACTCCTCAAGCAAAAGCTTGAAAGCACTACTGCTCTTCAATGGCAACAAGATTTCTTCTGTTGCAGTGGGTCACTCGGTACAGATGACTGAGAACTATAGTAACATGGAGCATTTGCTAAATGCTTTGAAGTACAAAGATCACAACTGGATGATTTGTGGAGACCTAAAGGTATGTTGTTGGCAACCTATTAACATTAATTTTCCTACCCGAAGTATTCTTAACATAGATTAAAAGATATATTCTTTTAATAAACTGATATAACAAATTTGAAAAAAAGTTTATTTATTTATTTTTATAGGAATAGGTCCATGGTGCTGGGTCTACAAGGGGACTACACCAGATACCCTTGCTTTCGCTGTCTGTGGGACAGCCGAGCAGATTTGCGCAACTGGCCAGCAAGATCTGGCCTGGAACCAGGTTCGCATAACGTTGTGGCACAGGCTCTTATAAATCCTGAGAAGATTATATTTCCCCCACTGCACATCAAGCTCGGACTTAAAAAGAATTTTGTCAAAACACTGAACAAACAAGGTCGAGCTTTCACTTTCCTGAACAAGAAATTTCCTTGTGTAAGTGAAGCCAAACTGAGAGCAGGTATTTTTGATGGCCCTCATTCAGATCAGGGAGCTTATGAAAGATCCAAAATTCAACGAAAGTATGGAGGACAATGAGAGGAATGCCTGGCTCGCATTCAAATCGATTGTGACAAACTTTCTGGTCAATCACCGAAGTCCAGAGTATGAACGTGTTGTTGAGGAGCCCCTACAGAGCGTCCAGGCTCTTGGTGCACGCAGGTCAATAAAGATGCATTTTCTCACCTCGCATTTAGACTACTTACCTGAAAACTGTGGTGATTTCAGCGAGGAGCAAGGAGAACGGTTTCACCAGGATATTCGAGTGATGGAAGAGAGGTACCAGGGCCGTTGGGATGTCAACATGCTTGCGGACTACTGCTGGTCCCTCAAGAGAGATGTTGCAGATGTGAAATACAGCCGGAAGTCTTTGCGAAAGCCGTTTATTCTACACAATTTTTTTTCCTTCGTCTTTTTAATGTTGAATTTCACATTAACTGTACTTGTGTGTTATTTTATGTATAGTTTGTACATTTTCGGTCAATGTAAAACTGATTTGGAATAAAAAAAAATTTAATTCAAGAAATATAGTGTTTTTTATTAGATGTTTTCTTAAAAGTGAGATAGCACAAAAAATTGACCGGATTGAGAAAAATGAGATACATTTCTGAATTCAGCATGCAAGAAGCATACAAGAACCGCTGAAAAAACCTAGACCTCTGATTTTTTTTTCTTCAAATGTAGCCCAGTGTAATCAACCGCAACTTCATAAACAAGGTCGAGATACGAAAAAAATATATATATGCACAGCCAGTATGGTGATGGACCGAGAGAGGAGGGAGGGAACAGGGAACTTTTCAAGGCTATTGTTGAAAATTTGATGGAATATTCATGGGCTCAGACTTGTTTCAGACTCGTGAATACCTCAACGCCATGTCTATTACAGCTGACCTTGGCTTTCTGTCGCAGTTGCATTTTTTTCTTATTATCAGCAATTTTTTATGGGACAACACCAACAATGCCAACAGTGTCAGGGACGGAGATTCATTTCTTTGTGTCTGTATATAAGCTGAGTGTTGTGTTTATGACGGCTTAATCCATTGTAGATCCAGAGAGAGAGAGAGAAAAAAAAAAATCCAAAATAGTGCAACCAGAGACGACACTAATTTACTCATAAAATAATGTGTAATAAAAAATCATTGATCAAGGACATGAAGTGAACCCAAAGGTCGTGAGGGCCACTGCGTAAGGTGGTGCGTGACGACGCTTCTCCAACACCCGCACAGGAACACGAAGCTGCTGTAGGTAATGTATATACGTATTGCTAAGATGTATTATTCCACAAGGCAACCGTTGACTTGTGCGATGTTAGTGTAGAATAGTGGATAGCGTGTGTATTTACCTAGTTGTATTTACCTAGCTGTGATATACGGGAAATTAGGTATAATCATGGGGTCCCGTCTCCTTGTCTCTATTGGTCAATCTTAGCTCTAAAATCATGAATATTCTTGGCATCTCTAATTTCACTGTCCAGCTTATTCCACCAGGTTTATGTGTGTGTGTGTACGTGTGAGTCTGTGAGTGTGTGTGTGTGTGTGTGTGTGTGTGTGTGTGTGTGTGTGATGTGTGTGTGTGTGTGTGTGTGTGTGTGTGTGTGTTCATTCACCCATGGTCTTGTCCACGCGAGCCAGACTTGCAATCGCCAGTTTCACTCTCCCGGTGCGAGCTTAGAGTTCATTATTACCGATCTTTGGGCAATGCTGGCACCTCACACACCCACCGCACACCCCCATCCCCATCCTCAAGGGGGACAGTACCCGCCCGAATTTCTCGGTGGAAAAATCCCCGGGTATGAGCGGGCTGGGGATCGAACGCCGGACTGCAGAATGGTGCCGGACGCCCTAACCAACTGAGCCGTTCAGGCGGGATGTATGTGTGTGTACTGTGTGTGTGTGACCGTGTCTGTCAGAGCATGGATGGTGTAGACTGTAGACTGTAGAGGAAAGAGAAACAAATAAATACAGACTGACTGACTCTGACCAGCGTTGGTAACCTCACGCCTGCCCCGGGGATGAGGTTACTCCCATGCAGCCCGTAAGCCAAGCCAAGCCCAAGGCCAAGACGCCGCTCGCCCCCTTCCCTTTGGACATCCTCATTCATGCCTCTCTCTCTCTCTCTCTCTCTCTCCTCTCTCTCTCTCTCTCTCTCTCTCTCTCTCTCTCTCTCTCTCTCTCCTCTCTCTCTCTCTTTCTCTCTTCTCTCTCTCTCTCCCATCAGTCCTCATCTCACTCTCTTTCTCTACATGGTCAATATCTACCTTTTATCTTCTTCTTTTTCGTTCTTTAGTTTTGATGCCACTCCGTTTTTGGAATTTTTGGCGTCTGAACTACACGTCCTCGTCCATCCTTGTCTAACCACACACACACCACACCACACTCCATCACACTCTCCACCACCCACACACACCACACTCACCACACACCACACACACCACCACACCCCCACCACACATCCCACCACTCCACACACCACACACACACCACACCTCCACCACACACCACACACACCCTACACACTCCCCCACACACCACGCACGCACCGCACGCACGCACCACGCGCGCACACACACACACACCACACACACCCACACACACACTACCACCACACACACACACACACACACACACACACACACACACACACACACACACACACACACACACACACACTTATCGACAAGTTTCATCCGTGTTATCAGTTTGGCTCGATCCATGCGTCTCGAGTTTCTATTGTGGGTTCTGAGTTTTCTGACCTTCCCATTTCCTCCTGCCGGACCCAACCAAAGCTTCCAAGACGGGCAGAGTTTTTTTTGGCGATGCTGTGAGGTGGATCCTTAGGGGATGTGGGAAGGGGTGATGGAATCTTTAGGGGCGATGGAAATGTGTGATGGAATCTGTTGGTCGCCCTTCAACGTTTGTGCAACATTCTTTGATGTCCTAAATTGTATAATATCCTTTGAAGGCTTTTGAATATTCTAAGATTTTTTGTGTTTTCACGTGTGTTTTTCACGTTTCACGTGTTACGATGGGGAAACACATTTGACGAAAACGTATGATACTGGTAGAAGCTATGTAAATAATGATGATGGAGATAATAAGATGAGGAAGAATAGGAAGTGAACATAACGAAGAACAACATTAACAACAACAACAAAACACCAGCAGTACCAACAGATGTCTCTTTAAAGATCAATCACATAATTTATCACCAGAATCATGCTCGAGAATGACTTACGAGCTCAATTTCCTTCGAGGTTTTTGCCGCTGGAGTCTTACATTCATGTTGCCTTGTTGATATATCACGCTACAATTCCAACTTTTAAATTTCTTTTTCTTTTTACACTCATAAACTACTACTAATATTTCTTTCACTTATACTGCTACTACTACTTCTACTACTACTACTACTGTTACAGCTACTACTACTAATTTCGTAGATATAAAGGTGTTGCCTCTTAATGAAGCGCACACCTGGCTGTATTGTTACCTGTGGGTTACTTAGCACGGCCATTAACTTGCTGAGTGTGATGAGTGAACCAGCAACATCCGGCACGCGTATCCTGGCGGGTAATTGCCTCATATGTCACCGCTGAGAAAGAGAGAGAGAGAGAGAGAGAGAGAGAGAGAGAGAGAGAGAGAGAGAGAGAGAGAGAGAGAGAGAGAGAGAGAGAGAGAGAGAGAGAGAGAGAGAGAAGAGAGAGAGAGAGAGAGAGAGAGAGAGAGAGAGAGAGAGAGAGAGAGAGAGGAATAAGATGGAAAGGCCTTATCATGAGCTTACTTATAATTATTGTTGTTAAATAGAAAAAGAGCATTTAACCAGAACTTATTGGCTTGGTGATATCTACGAAATTAGTTGTGGTAGGGATATAGTAGTAGTAGTAGTAGTAGTAGTAGTAGTAGTAGTAGTAGTAGTAGTAGTAGTTTAGTTTATAGTTTATAGAGTTGATAGCCAAATAACAATTATATACATGAATAAATATATACACATTTATTGGCATTAGTCTGCTGAGCATGAGCTCCTTAGCAGACATACAATCAGTTAACACCATATACATACGTATACAATGAAGGCAATAA
Organism: Chionoecetes opilio; assembly: GCA_016584305.1. Lineage (NCBI taxonomy): Eukaryota > Metazoa > Arthropoda > Malacostraca > Decapoda > Majidae > Chionoecetes > Chionoecetes opilio. The sequence goes on from JACEEZ010002414.1 coordinate 136,280, forward strand.
CTTGCAAATGAAGATTAACATACAAAATTATAAACTCATAATGACAACATATTTTCAAAACAAGTACCTAAATTTCAGGAGCACAAATTTACTGCATTTTTATTATTATTCTATAACACCTTGACTTTGCAAATTATATAAATACTGTTTAAGTTTAAATTTAAAAACATTGAGGTTAGTTGCTGTTGCTGTTGCTGGCCAAAACAATGTATAGAAAGTTTGTACAATTTGTAAAAATTCTAAATTTATAGTAGCATTAGTAGTATATAGCAGTAGTAGTAGTAGTAGAAGTAGTAGTAGTAGTAGCAGTAGTAGTAATAGTAGTAGTGATAGTAGAAGTAGTAGGAGTGGAAAAAGTAGTAGTAGTAGTAAATAAGAGAGTATAAGGAAGAAGAAAATTAAAGGTTGGAATTGGAGCGTGATATATCAACAAGTCCAGAGGAAGACTTGATCATTTATGGGTTCCCGGATCACAATCCTTAACGAAGCTGCCGGTAGGTGAGCAGCGGCGTGAGGGGCGCTCAGGTGTTGCTGTTTATCTCCAGGCTTATCATTTCACGGGGGGGGAGAAGGAGGGGGGAGTACCTCTGACCTATACAGGCTTATCTCAGCGTAGATTAAGTTCTCAAGGAAAAATGTGTAAGGAATTTGTTATCAGGGAAGTATTAGATTTTTTGTACGTGTGTGATTGTGTGTGTGTGTGTGTGTGTGTGTGTGTGGGTGTGTGTGTGTGTGTGTGTGTGTGTGTGTGTGATTTTTTTGTGTGTGTGTGTGTGTGTGTGTGTGTGTGTGTGTGTGTGTATGTGTGTGTGTGTGTGTGTGTGTGTGTGTGTGTGTGTGTGTGTGTGTGTGTGTGTGTGTTTGTATGTGTTTATGAAATTTAGGTTCTTGAAAAGAAATATATTATTTCCCCTTGACAAACCACGTCTGTGTTAACAATGATGATAGATAGTAACGATGACAATGATCGTAGTAATAATGATGATATTGATGATAATTATACTATTCATGATAATAATAATGATAATGAATAAGATTGATAATAACAAAGAAGAACAAGAACAAGAACAAGAATAAGAGGATGAAGCGGAAGACTGAGCAGAATAACAACACACCAATGAATAAATGAACATGTCATTGTATCCCTGACGGTAGTGAAAGGACACCTGTTGTACACACGGGATAACACAACCTCACCCCATGGAAGGGAGTCCGTCCATGGGTGGGTCAAGGCTGAAGGGACGGGTGGAAGGGGGAAGCTGGGTAAAGAACAAGGATGCTTTGAATAGTCTTGCATTGCTGTCACATTGCTTCATAGTGGAGCTCTCTACGAACTCCATTATCACCTCTGTCAGGCAGAGCTCGGCCTATGTATGTGGACCTATACAACAGTGGTGGCTGGGTCTGCTGTTTGTACAAAATGTGGGGTAGCACAGGTGTCCATGTATGTTTATTCTATGTACTTTGATACTATGTCCCCCAATGTGCCTATACTATGTTTTTGTTTTTGTTTTTGCTCTAGTACTTAAGTTAACCCCTTGTCTTGTTCTTGTTGCTTTGTTTTGTCTATGCCTCCGGGCGAGAATAAAATTATTATTAATATTATTATAGTGTGGGTGGTGTGGATGAACAGGACGGGGTGACGCAGGATATATCGAAAGGGTGTTGTGGATGAGGATGAGTGTCGAGTCAGGATGGATTAATTAATTAAGGGTGGACGCTCCCGGGACCCTTCAACCCCCCCCCCTCCCATAGGCTATCAGGAAGGAGGCGAATAGTGTAGTGAGAGTAGTCGTTTCAGTTTATTTTGATAGTTGTTTTAAGTAAGAGGGTTAATGGTTATGGACAAGACGAGATACGCAGGCAACGGATTAATTTAGTAGACCGCTGTTGTACATTGCTATACGCCACCCTGTTTTGTTTCATTTTGGGAGAGGATTCGATGCGGCGCCGCAGAGACGTGGTTGGCTGGCTGACTTGTAGACGTTTTGAGTTTTTTTCTGATAAGATAAAAGCGTAGAAATGATTTTGGGCGAAATAAAGATATCATTTATGATATAATTATTATAAAAAAGAAAGAACGGAAACATTAGGTTCCATCAGCTTGCATCTAACACTAAGTGCTCTCCTCCAGCTTGTTTTTTTCCGGCGGATATCTGGTAATATGTAAAGGAAATTGAGTACAAGACTTTTGTAGCAGGACATTTCGACATCTAGGTGTTTCAGGATAGTGATTAGGGCAGCTTCTCGATCCTTTCCCATTCCGTCACAGGTGTAGCGACATGACCTGCAGCGACGGGGCGGCCTCACAGTCACCACACACCTGGATGAAAGAGTTAGTACTCACCAGGTGGCAGGGCGGCACCATCGTGGCGGCTGTCTGGTGGCGGGGCAGGAAGGGGAAGGAAGGTCCAGGAAGCCCTTCCTGGGCTTCCGTGTCTTGTGTTTGTCCTCAAGAGCGTAGTGGGAGTCTTCTCCTTCCCTCCTTTTAACGTTTTATTTTCCACAGGCAACGAAGAATGGAATCACTGGGAGGCGCCCCACACTTAGTTTGAACGTCGCCTTTAATGTCGCAAAACTTATTGCCATTTAAAAGTCGTGTGGTATTTTATTCATAAAATTATCTCCAAGTCGTTATCCACTTCACTAACGGAAGAAAATCACTGTGAAAATGTATCAAATATACTTTGTTACCGATTTTATTTCGATGATATTTTTGTTTATGGGTTTGACAGGCAAAAAGGCGATATTTTTCATTCTCCAGCTAGGAAGTTATGTTGGGTGTTCACTAATCACACGTTTCTTTAGTATGCACTGATTTGCACGAGCATGTGGTGGTCAGTGGTGGCGCTGCGACGGCCGCCGCCAGCTGTGATGCGCGACATTCGGCGGCCAGCAAGGTGTGAGCCCTGCCTCGCCTGCCTCCTGAGTCTGACACGCCTTCTGCCCTACAGCCTCGAGGTTGGGCAATCCTTGCTGAGAATATAATGCCTATGCCTCTGACTTTCAACCGTGAACTTTCAGGTGTGAAGAATCTTAAGCAGTGAACACACACCGTATTGTAGTGCAGATGTAAATATTTTGAGAACCAATAATCAGTCACCATATCTCAGACAACAGCCGTGACCATTCACACCGAGACTTAAGTATTAGTCAAGACCCGGCGTGTTGTGTCCTGCTACACATTAAAAGGGGATTTAAAGTGAGAAATGACAGCTTGTATTTTTAGGAGAGTTATAGCATGACACAGAAAAGGAGGACAAGGAGATAGATTCACAGTCACTGGAAGAAAAAAAAGGAGAAAGACAGGAAAAGGGAAGAAGAAAGAGGAGAATTGGAAAGCAGATAAAGTATAAGGGAAAGGCCTTCCCTCTGGTCTACCTCAAAGGTCGTATCAAATTCGTCCTCAGGCTGAGAGGGATAAAGGGAGGGCTGCATCACGATACACAGGGGGATGAAGGGAAAGTAACCCTTCATGTATACGGCGTGGTTATATTCGGGCTGTTAACTATGCTGACGAGTGAAAGTGAAGATTATGAAGTGAATTGTTATTATATCAAAAGCCTAATGCCATGCTGTGTGTGTTTATGTGTGTGTGTGTGTGTGTGTGTGTGTGTGTGTGTGTGTGCGTGCGTGCGTGCGTGTGTGTGTGTGTGTATGTGTATGTGTGTGTGTGTGTGTGTGTGTGTGCGTGCGTGCGTGTGTGTGTGTGTGTGTGCGTGTGTGTATTGCCTTAGTAGATGAATAACAATTTTTGGCATGTAATCCTAGGTTGCGGATAAAACACACACACACACACACACACACACACACACACACACACACACACACACACACACACACACACACACACACACACACACACACACGCACACACACCATAAATCAGGCACAAGCCCTCCACGGAAGCACAAGGCACGAAGCAGGCCAGAGTGCAGGACGCTGTATAGCTAATTCTTCTATACCGCGAGTCACTGTACCATCGTCATTCACTCGGATTTTTGCTCCATAAACAAGCCTCTCAGAAGCCTGCATATCCTGAAGACACGCCTCTCCGCAACTTTGTACCTAATAAGATTATCCTGCAGACTTAGATACTCCTGTAATCTCCACTACCCATAGTCCTGCACCGTCCTCAATCCTTTGCCTGAAGGAGACAGAAAGGGAAGCAGGAGAGGTCACCTAATGTATCTCAAAGGTAGTTCAACTTTTAGAATGATTTAACACTTAGGAATCCCATACGAGCCTTCACTGGTGATTTGCGTTTTCTGTGACGGCGGGAGGGGACGGAGACGTCGCCGCGAAAATGACAGGTATTAAAAGGTGCAATGGGGCGGGGAAGACGAGATGGAGTGTGGCGGGGAGGAGTTGGCGGCAGGAGTCAAGCTGAAGGACTGATGCATGTGTGTGGGAGGGAGGAGATGACTGGAAGGAGGGAGGGTGGGTAGGAGGGCAGTAAGGGAGGGGGAAGAAGGGAAATCCATGAGTGGGTATAAGGAGTAGTGATGGACGGAGTGGAGATGGTACGGATGAATATGGTAAAGAAAGCAAAGAAGCATATGAATCGTTGGTATAAGACGGTAGAGCGTGGCAGAAACTATCTGTGTGTGTGTGTGTGTGTGTGTGTGTCTTTGAGGTCATGTTCGTGCTTTCACATCCTCCTCCTCCTTCTCCTCCTCCGTCAAGATTATAAACCGTTAATTTCTTGGTCCGGCGCCTTGAAAGTCATCCTGGTCTGTCCTGTCTGTCTAATCCCTCTTCAGCAGCAACGTTATGGGAAGGTGGCCGGGACGCATATTCCCGTTTACTGGAACAGTAGGTCGCGTTTACACGTCAGGTTCGGTTACATTTGGTTACGGTTATAAAGTAAGTTAGGTTTCCGTAAAGTCCCAGTAACTTTGTGTGGGAATCACAATGAGCGTAATGAGCGAGAAAATCCTATGGTTAATTTCGGAGCTATAGCCAAGCGTCTTCACTAGGAAACCACATACTAGCATAGAGATGGGGAATATGTTGCCGGGACGCTCGAGGCCTCGTCCTGCATCTCACGAAGAGGTGGAGGCAAGGTCGCTTCAAGAGAAAGTGTTGACACACAGTTTGTCTCTATATAGAGGGGACTCTGGGTGGAGGTATTGGAGCATACCATGAGCCTCACGGGTGTAATTCAGCCTCGGCCTGATAACATGCTGGACTCGTGATCTCGAGTTGTTACCCTCCTGGAAAGAACTAATATGTCATATATATAGAGACCGATCTTCGATGTGTGTGTGTGTGTGTGTGTGTGTGTGTGTGTGTGTGTGTGTGTGTGTGTGTTTATAGGTTAGTGCGGTGTTTATGGAGCACCAACATAGTTTTTCTCTCATTTCTGCTTTCATATTTATTTATTCCCTTCCTCTTTACATTTCTATTCATTTTGTATGTATTTTTTTTTTCTCTCTCTCTCTCTCTCTCTCTCTCTCTCTCTCTCTCTCTCTCTTCTCTCTCTCTCTCTCTCTCTCTCTCTCTCCTCTCTCTCTCTCTCTCTCTTTTTCTCTCTCAACCCGTCAGGGTGGCATGTTTGGTAGAGTTGCGGGCTTGCGTGTGCAGAGTCCCTGCGCATTCTGTCAGCGGTTCGAGCCCGCCTGGTTCGTCCTGGCGTGATGACGCTTTGTATAGTCAATAACCTTGTAGTTGGTACTTGCAAAGTGTCTAGATAGGATCAAAGTAGCTTATTCTTCCTCTCTCTCTTCTCTCTCTCTCTCTCTCTCTCTCTCTCTCTCTCTCTCTCTCTCCTCCTCTCTCTCTCTCTCTCTCTCTCTCTCTCTCTCTCTCTCTCTCTCTCTCTCTTCTCTCTCTCTCTCTCTCTCTCTCTCTCTCTCTCTCTCTCTCTCTCTCTCTCTATACGTATATATATATATATATATATAATACTTATCCTCTCTCTCCTCTCTCTCTCTCCTCTCTCTTCTTCTCTCCCTCTCTCTCTCTCTCTCTCTCTCTCTCTCCTCTCTCTCTCTC
>JACEEZ010002415.1:0-15000 GCA_016584305.1 Chionoecetes opilio
AAACCCCAAAAGATTCCCCCCTGAGATAAGTCCCCCCGGTTCCCCACTAGATCCGTCCCCCAGGATATCCCCGAAGACCCGTCCCCCAGGATTCCCACCTAAAGATCCGCCCCCAGGATATCCCCCCTGAAGATCCGTCACCCCAGATATCCCCCTGAGACCCGTCCCCCGGAACCCCACTGAAGATCCTCCCCCGGGATACCCCCCTAAAGACCGTCCCCCAGGATACCCCACCTGAAATCCGTACCCCGGGATACCCCACCTAAAAAACGTCACCCAGGATATCCCCCCAAAGATCCGTACCCCGGGTTTCCCCCCCTGAAGACCCGGTCCCCCCCGGGATACCCACCAAAGACCGTCCCCCGGAATCCACGAAGATCCGTCATTAGGATCCTGAAATCCATCTAGGCTTTACCTAGTCTGTAACTAGGTGGAGTGTTCATACTTATGGTTGAACGGAAGATGGTATCATTTTGTCATTTCATTTAAATTTTTTTGCAAAAAAATTGGAGTTATATAAAAAATTTTCAGTTTAAAAAATGGTGATTTAAAGGTTTTGCAAAACCGCCAAGATTTGCGGTTTCACCAAAAGACCTTCCAGATATTTTGTGGGACACTTTGAATATTTTATTTCATTGATGACGATATAGTGCAAGAACTTTATAAAAATAACAACAATTTTTAAAGACTACGAAATGAATAGTACGCTGCTACGCGGGTTCTTCAGAGACAAATGTAGAGAACGGAAAATTTGAAGATGAAAGGGGGGATACTTATCGTACAGTCCCCCCCCCCCCCTAGTGCGGGGAGGAGGAACGAGATTTTGAGCGGGAGGGGCTTTGTAGAGCTTTTGTAGAGGGGCGTTGCCTGGGTTTTGGGCGTGTGTTTGTAGCGATGTGGGCTTGCTCGGGCCCCCAACGGGTATCCCGGTTTGACGGGTCGAGGCCCTGCGTCCTGAGTACCTTTTTTGTAAAGGGTGACAGCTTCGGGTCCTTCTCAGGACGGGGTTGGGGCTTGGTGGGCGCGTTAGAGGCCGGCGAAGGGCATTCGCGTACAAAAAAACGGGGTGCAGGGTCGAGGCCCGGCTCAAAAGGGTCTTTTTTGGGGAAAGAACGAGGCTGCATGCTAAAGGTTCCCTAGTGTTTTTTAAAGGCGAGAGGCGAAGTGTGGACACGAGGTGCAGGGGGGGGGTTTTTTCACCGGGATTCCCCTGGGAGTCAAAGACGGGTCCCCGTAAACCAGCTCACCCGGGAGTGGTGCGGCCCCCTTGGATATCGACCCGGGAAAAACGAGGGAGAGCCGGGGGCCCAAATCTCTCTTTGGGGGGAAGCCATGGGGGGACTTTAAATTTGGCGAGGAAACGTCGCCCCATGCCTTTGGGCCTGGGGTGGTGCGGAAAGCCCCGTAGCGGGGGATCCCGAGCGGGGTCATGACCTTTTCTATTTTGGGCCCTCGAATGGCCGCCACGATCTGAGGGAGGTGAGGGGGACACCGCCCGGGAGACCCAGGTAGTGATGAAGGGGGGCGACGGTGTCCGTTGTGATGTCAGCGATAGGGGGTTTCGGGCCAACGTGAAAAACGTCCCGAGGTGGGATGTAGCGAGACCGGCAGAAGGTGGCGGGGGCCCGACCAGGTAAAATGGGGGAGGGGTCAAACTCTCCGTGAGGGTGAGAAAGTGCCGGGTGGAGAGTGGGTGTGCCGATTCCCCTTGGGGTTTGACAGCTGGTGCGGGTGCGAGTCCAATGTTGGTCTCTGTTGATCCCCTCCCTACAAAAGGACGTCATCGAGCTGTGTACCGGATCCCGGGGGTGAGGAGACGGGAGCTGACGAAAAGCGGGGTAGCGGGCGTTGGGCGGTGGGGAGGGAGGGTGTCTGTAGAATGCCCGCTAGAGGAGGATTGGTCCCTGGGAGCGTGAGTTGTTCATTTTGAGCCCCGGGGTTTTGTGCATAGCTTTTTCTTCAGCGTCGTCGGGGTCGAGCTAGGGGGCGTAGCCCAAGAAAAAAGGACGCACACCCCAGGATTTTTCGGGAGAGGGCGTCTGGGGGGGTTTTTCTCACCTTTTGAGTACCGAGTCGGTCGTAAATTGGAATGAAACCAGTGGCGAAACTGCCGGGGGGTGTAAAGCCCTTTTTTTAAAAAAGGTAGTAGTAAAGGGGTTGGGGTCGGTGTATACACGGAAGGAGGGCCTTAAATAAAGTAGCGGAAACGTTTGCGGCCTAAAGATAGCGAGAATTTCTCGATCGAATGCGCTGTACTTGGTTTCGGCCGTGTGAGCTTCTGTGAAAAAAAGGCAATCGGTTTCCCGGGGAAACCGTCGACGAGTTTTTGGAGGATGCCCCGGGTCCAGGTCGGAGGCGTCCGTTACATGGAAGTCTCGCGTCAGGGGAGGGGAAAAGACAACATGGCGTGTCGCTGGGGGCCCCTTTTTAGCTGCGAAAAAAAGCACGTCAGCACCGGGAGCCCAGATCAGTGTGACAGTTTGCCCCTTCTTACGGGGTCGATCATGGGTGGGGGGGGAAGGAAAAGAGCAGCGGGGGAAATAAAAAGGTTGTAGTAATTGATCTGCCCAGAATTTTTGATTTTTACGTGGGGTGGCTTGGGGAATGCCGAATGGCTTCACACTTTTGGAGGGGAGCAAACCCCTTGGAGTTACATTTGGGGCCGGGAAAGGTAAAGGTGACGCCAAATCGGGGATTTGCCGCGTTGATCTTTTCCGTAGTTTTGCGGCGGGAGGACTTGGGAGGTGCGGGCGGTTGAGGTTCATCGGGGGCTCGCGATGAGTGGGTCGCGATGTTGCAAAGCAGGAAGGCAACCGAAGAACCTGTAATGAAACTTTGGAAAGGGTCGGGCCGCATTCATGGACCAAGGACCCTGACTACCAAACAGGCCGAAGGGGTGATGATGGCAGCCTTCGGGATTCATGGGGTGGAGGGGATTGGTAAAGGCTTGACAAGGTCTATGCGTGAGAAAAATTTTGGACCGATGATTTTGGACGAGAAACCCGGGTTTTTGGCCCGGGTATTGCCCTTTTGGGTGGAGAGTGAGGGCACGGATTCCCAGGGCCGTATGTCGCCGTCTTTTTGGGGGACGACGGGGGGGTGATGACCATTTTTGCTGTGCTGGGCCCAAAAAACCCTGTCGCACAGAGATCGAACTCGGCCTTGGCGCCGGTCGTTGAGGCGTAGGCGACGGGCTTGGCGTTTTGGGGGTCCTGTGGTCTCGATGTGATGGGACTGGTTTTGGGCGGGCAAGCGGTGAGAAGGTTGAGTCAGGTAGGAAAGATCTAAGAAAGGGCGGGGAACTGGTGGGCCTTTTGGGGTACAGAGAGGCATCGGTCCGGCCTGGGTTTCGTGGAGGGATGGGGGTGAGTGGGGCAACCAAACCTTTGACCCCTTTTACGTCCACCAAAAGGTTTTAAATGCCCAGGAAGTTGCTCCCCAGGATGCTTGGGGGAAAAGTTCCCGAAATAAAGGGCCATTCGAAAGAATCGTAGGTGGGGATTTGGTTTAGGTGCGCCGTTTGTAAACAGGTTTTTTTTGGGCCCCTTTCGGCGAAGAGATTTCAAGATTGGAGGAGGTTTGTAGATTGGCGGGCGCGGGGATGATATGACATCGGCGCCGGGGATCAAAAAGGAACCTTATGTTGGAGTGCTTGTCGTGTAGGTGGACAGGATGAGGATGAGAGCAGCGCGGCATAATCGCCTTTTTTGGTTTTTTACGTTGTAGAGCATGGGGCTCACACTTTCGGGCTCTGTTTTCCAAGTTGATGGGGTAAGCAGAGTCCGGGGGTTTTTCGGCGGGACGGTGCTGGGGGGTGTTTAGGGGGGAGGGGGCGGGGGCGTTGGCGTCCTGGATCGCCTGTTGGGGAGGTGATTCAGTCGTGAGCTGCTGCTTGAGGGAGGGACCCCCAGTCGTGGCCCGTATACCGCTTTGGGGAGCTGAGCGAGCTGAGTGTTGTCCGGGGGCGTAACTGAGGACACTGTAAAAAAACTGGGGAGGGGTGGTTTCCCCAAAAGGGTCGCTAAATTAGGATGGATCGGGGTTTGGCGTTCTTTACACAGAAAAGTCGTTTTGTGTAACCCGGAGGCAGACGTTGGTAAAAAAACAGTTTGAACAACTCGGGTCGAAAATGTTATATTTTTCTCGAGTAGGCTTCATGCGAACAGTAGGTCGTAGGCTTTCGTCCCCAACCCTCCTTGGGGCACAGCTCTTAAGCGGGGGGGGGGCAATAGAAGCTGAAGTTTTTAGAGTATGCATTTTCAGACTTCATAGGGGTGGTGGAGGTGGAAGCTTTTTAAATTACGTCAGAGACTTGGAAGGACGTTTGGAGGCAGGAAACTAGCGGCGTGGGTGAACTGGGTAGCTTTGTTGTGTTTTTGGGTGCTTTTTAATCCCCATTCCGGACGCGACCCATGCGGGTTAAAATGGAGAGAAAAAGGGGGCGCCTCAGTGTCACTGCTGCTGCAGTGGGTAGGGTTTTCGTCGTCAGGCATGGCGAAATTAGTGAAAGCGCAAAATGTGGATGGGCGGGGGTCCCCGTTGTTTTAGGGGAAAGAACACGGTTTCGCAAGTAGCATGGTGATGAGTAAACCCCAGGGCGGTGGGCCACAGGGCGGGGATAACAGGGGGGCGAGCGGGGGCCGGGGTGGGACGTTAACGGGGGAGTTTTAGGGTTGAGTAATCCGCGGGGGGTGAGTAATCCACAGGGGGGGAGTAAACCAGGGGGGGGTAACCACAGGGGTGAGTACCATAGGGGGGCGAGGGCGGGCCCGGGGAGTGATTCAATAAAACCGTGGGGGCCAGAATGCGGTGGGTGGCTGAGGGGGGCAAAGGGGGCGTCAGAGGGTAAGGGGTGCGCGAGTGCACATGGCCCCTGAGGCGTTTGAGGGAAACAGGGCCCGCGCTAAACAGCATAAGGCCGCTGAGGACGCGGTGAGCCGTTGGAGGGGGGAGGGCCGCGCTAAAAAGGCCCTAGGCCGCAGTGAGCCCGGAGGGAACAGGGCCCGCGCTAAATGCGAATAAGGCCGTGAAGAACCCCGGGGCCGTGTGAAGGGCAGTAGCCGGCGAAAGCGCATAGGCTGCTGGCGCAGTGGGCGCCTGGCGGGGGAGTGGCCGCGCTGAATGCGCTAAAGGCCGCTGAGGACGCAGTAAGGGTCTGAGGGAAAAATGCCCTGAGGAAGGGACAGAAGGGGCCGGGGTTTTGGGTGGGAAATGACTAGGTGGGGCTACACGTATAATGTAATCTCCTATCCCGCTTTTAACTAGCGATCACCCGTGAAGTGGGGTAGGAAATACACGGGAGCAAAGGGGGAAGTTAAGACGCGGGCCCCCGACTAGGAGAGGGTGCTCTTGTGTCCACAAAAACATGAAATGATTTTTATGCCGAGTGGACAGCACCAGTTTTAAACCACCTAGGAAAACCCTTAGCTACACTCCAGGGCACCCTTTTTAAAATAGGTGGGTGTTATGCTTAGGGTTGAACTGGAAGATGGATACTATTTTGTAGTTCAGGTTTAAATTTTTTTGCTAAAAACTGGAGTATATAAAAAATTTCAAAGGTTTAAAATGGGGATTTTTAAAAGGGTATGCGAAACTGACCAAAACTTGCGGTTTCAACCAAAAACACTTCCCGTATATATTGTGGTGACACGTTGATATATAATTACTTACATTGATGAGCTGATTAGTGCAAGACATTATAATAATAACAACAATTATGAAGCTACGAATAGAATAGTCATCGCTGCTACGCTGGTTCTCTCAGAGACAAACTGTAGAGAACGGAAAACTTGAAGACTGAAAGGGGTGACTACTTTAGTCGCTACAGATCTAGGGTATTTACCCCCCTACACAACTCTTTAGTTACGTGTTTCCGACGCATAATTTGTTCCCCTCCCGATTTCTCGCATTCCCACATGTCCCCAAACTTTTTGGGGGAGTGGGAGAGTATGGGCAAACACTAGAAATTTATCCTATATAGTCTATACCTATTCAAACTTGTATACTAATGGTTAGTAAACTGTGAAACTCATGTTAATTTCAATTTTCTCGTATTGCATTGGCTCGTCAAGTAACACTTAAACCATGATGTATATTACTACTTATTATGAGGAAAGACAACAAAAGGAACTCAATTAATAAGGTATTTTAATACTATCATAACCATGAATATAGACAACCGACAAATTAAGAGAAGACTCAGACGATGAAAAAATTTCGAGTTGTTTTGGGCAAAATTGATATTCCAGGTGCTATAATTCCGTGCTGTGTTCTCGCTGACAAAACTACAGAAGACCTGAGGTAATGGCTGATGTGCAGAGGCTTCTAAACCAAGAAAACAGTCACAGCAGAGTCTCATTTAGAGGTAAAAGTGTAGGGACACAATACGTACTACCTACCTACCACTTGCTTACCTCTTGACGAGGCTCTGTTATGACTCTGTTTTCCTAGTTTAGAAGTCTCTGCACATCAGCCATTACCTTAGGTCTTCTCTATGTGTTGTCAGCGAGAACAGAACACGGTAATATACCACCTGGAATATCAATTTCACGCAAAATAACTCTAAATTCTTCCATCATCGTAGTTTTCCCTCCGTAGGTCCACCCGCGGCGACCCCGTCTTTCCCCACAATGCACCGATGTAAGCAAACCGTGACGTAGTTATGTCTGGGGCCCATTACTAATGTTACGCTTGAGGCACGGAACAGTGGTGGTAAAGGTGATAGCGTGCAATACCACTTGTTTCATTACTAATTCAATAACAGAGGAACACCCATGCACTCACCTGGTCAACACACTGAAAGGACTGTTATATCCTGAAGGAACAGCATACTTTGTGAACGCAAACATATTTCCTCCATAATAAGGTGTTGCTTTGAGGCGGTTCGGGAAGACGTGTGTTGCGCCGCGCGGGTAGGTGACGAGGGTAGCTTGAGTTACCAGCCACCCCTGATCGTTCTTAGCTTATTCTTGTTCTATGCGGCTTTTGTGGGTATTGATATCACTCCCTAGCGCTCCCTGGTCACGTATGTATGTCTCTCAGAAAAAAAGAACACGTGAGAGGAATACAATCGGTGAGAACATGCGAAAATAGAGAACGAGGCACATCACTACACTCGCATAACAAGACACATGGCACCGCCGAGTAGGGCTGGGCGAGAACCGGTTCTGGAACCGGTTTTCCCACGGTTCCGCCACGATTCCGTTCCTCGTTAGATACTCGTTCCGATTCTGGAACCGGTTCCGCCTTAACGGTTCCTCAGTAATCTACATGACTTGACGGTAGCTATCAGTGGCGTACCCAGAAATTTGAAAAGTGGGGGGCCAAACAAAACAAAACGGTTATACAAAAGTCGTGTTTCACGGAAATAAGGCGAAAAAATGAATTTTTTTGGGATTGGTGGAAATTTTAAATGACATTAAACATAGTTATCAAAAAAAAAATGATCTGGACAATATTTTAAATAAAAAATTTTATAACTGGCGGATAAAAAAAATCGTTTAAAAATTTTTTTTCGTTCGATAATATATTTATTTATTATTATTTTTTTCTTGAAAAAGGGGGGGGGGGTGGGGGCTGGCCGCCCCCCCCCCCCCCAGCCATGCCTAAATGTGGAAAACTGGTAGAGACAAAGTGGACGCGTGAACGCCAGGGTTGTGTAATTTGGATATTTTTTCTCAGGTAATGAACTTGTATTTGTATTAATAATATGACTCATAGGCGTGGCTCCCGAAAAGACTAAATTATAATATAATAATTTATTATATTATATTATAATATATATATATTAATATATATATATATATATATAATTATATTATATATATTTTATAAAATTATATATATATTATATTTTATTTTATATTAGGGTGGTCCCCAAAAAATATTTTTCTATTTTTATTCCTCCACAAGGTTTTTTTGTCCATTACCCTGGGTTACAACCTTTTTGGTTTTTCAGGGCAAAAAATTTAAATTTGGGGTCGACCCATCATCTCGCTTTCTATCATAGGATTTAAACCCCGGGAAAATATCACATACCCGAATTGGGCATCCCGACATCACAGCCCCAAAATGGTTTTGATTTCTAAAATTCTCCGGGGTTGGTGCCCCCATAACCTTTTTAAAATCACTAAAACTGATATCAGCTGTCTAAATGCTGATTTTCATTTTTTGGTTTTCATACCGTTATTAGGGGCCCTGCCAAAAACCCGGGTTAGTACTTTCAAATAGAATAGAACAAAAATTTTTTGCATTTTTTTACTCAGGGGTCGTTTACCATAGAAATGCTTTCTTTTTTCATTTTTTTTACTGAACCTGAAAAATAACGAAAATTTCATTTCTCTATTTTCCAATAAAAAAACAAAATTTTTGGCAATATTTTGTAAATGTCAAAAAATCGTGTCGTAAAACCACTTCTATGAGTAAATCACCCTTCTGATTAAAAATTCGAACCATTTTGCTTTATCTCTACTAGAAGTACCCTAACCAGGGTATGGCCTCCCCCAAAAATTTTACTGAAAAAACCAAAAAATGAAATTACTTCAGACACTGTTTCAGTTTTTAGTTGATAAAATGTGGTCTATGGGGTTATCAAACCCCGGGGAAATTTAAAAAATCACACCATTTGGGTCTGTGTGTTTGGGAAGGGCTCCAATTCGGGTATGTATTTTTCCGGGTTTAAATCCTATGATAGAAGCGAGATGATGGGGCAAACCCCTAAATACATTGTACGCGATGAAATTTTTCACCAAGGGGAAAGGAAGCAACACGAAAAAAAACAGTGGTGTGGAGAAGGGCCGTGCACTTTGAAATTTTACCCCCCTCTTTGGGCCACCCCAAAATATATATATATTTATATATTTTATTTTATTAATAATATAATATATAATATATATATATATATATATTTTTTATATATTATATAAATATATATATATATTTTATATATTTATAATATATATTAATTTTTATTATAAATAAAAATATATATATAAAATATATATAAATTTTAAAATATTATATATATATATTTATTATATATATAATATATATATATATTATATAATATATATATATATATGAAATAAAATTTGATAAATATATTTATATTATATAATATATATATATATTATATATAATATTTAAAATTTTATATATTATATATATATATATATATTATTTTTTATATATTTTAAAATATATAAATTTTTTTTATATTATATAAATTATATTTATATTATTAAAAAAATAAAAATTATATTTAAATAGAAAATAATTATTATATATTATATATTATTTTATATTAATTCATATATAATTATAATTATATGAAAAAATTAAAATTTTAAAATATTTATATAAAAAATATATTTAATATTATTTATATATATATATAAATAAAATTATATATAGAAATATTTTATATAATATATATATATATATATATTAATATAATTATTTTATAATTTTTATTTATATATTATTATATATATATATATTTTAAAAATTATTATTTTTCTAATTTTATTTTTTTTCGTTTTATATTTATTAAAAGTCTTTATTTTTTTTATTATTTTTTTGATTTTTTTTTACTGATTTTTTTTTTTTTTTTTTAATTTATATATTTTTTTTATTGTAAGTTTTTTTTTATTGTTTTTTTTGCTATATTTTTTTTTTTATTATTATTATTATTTTTATTTCGGGAAACCGGGGCCGGTTCCAAAGATTCCGAGTCTATGGAAACCCAAAATGCGGTTTCCCAAAAATTACGGTTCCTGCCCCCCCCCCTACCGCCGAGGCAGACAATTGCGGTGGTGGTGCCGGGGAAACGTTCTCATCTCAAACATGGCGTGCTAAGGGGGAGGGCGAGGGGGGCTGTTTTAAATCGCCCCCCCCCCCCAAAAAAGGGGGCCCCCAAATGCATCCTCATCAACAAACTCCTGGATCCTCTACAAAATTGGCATAACCCCTTGGGGTTTGTGTTTAATTTGATCTGTATCTTTTTATACCATCATAGGCTTTTTAATTCGGATTATAAGGGTTTATGGGCATTGTAAGTCCGAAAGGTCAAAAAAGCACAAAAAAGTTTTTTTTCCAAAATTCCCGAACCCCTCGCAGGTTGGCTCGCTTTTCGCCCCCCCCCCAGGCCAAAAAAAACCACCTCAAAATTTAAAAGGGGGCCCCTCCAGGAAATAAGGCCCCCCGGGGCCCCAAAAGTCTCTAAGCCGTCTCATGCAACTTTTTAAACTCCGTCATGATATCGCACTAACTTAAAAGAAAAAAATTGAAATAAAAAGGCAATACTATCCAGGCCGGGTTATGACCTTTTGGGGCCCCTGGGTATTAAATTGTGGGCCCCCCCGACGGACCACCCTCTAACCCGCCCGCCCCGTCTTTAAAATTTTTTGTTATATTTTTTTTGAGCCCCAGATTTACAGCTAGGGTCCCAAAAAGGGGCCCTTTTCTCAAAAAAAGGACTCAAAAGGCCCTTTTTTCTCAATAAAGGGCCCCAAACAGGGGCCCTTATCTCAAAAAGGCTCAAAAAGAGGCCCTTTATTCAATAAAGGCCTCAAACGGGGGCTCTTTTCTCAAAAAAGGACTCAAACAGAGGGCCCTTTTTCTAAAAAACGGCCCCAAAAAGGGGGCCCCTTTTTCCAAAAAGGACTCAAAGAGGCCCCTTTTTTTTTTCAAATAAGGGCCTCAAACAGGGGCCCTTTATCTCAAAAAAAGGGCCTCAAAAAGGGGGCCCCTTTTCTCAAAATTTTTGTAATTTACTTAAATTTAATGAATTATTCACAATGCAAATATCATTTTTCAAAAAAAAAATTTTTTTGGAGACTATTAGCGGGCCCCGGTTTGGGGCCCCCCAAACTTGAGGGGCCCCTAGGCGCACCCTTTCTACCTTAGGATATCCGGCCCTACTTCAGATATGCATGGTTTCACGGTTTTGCTTTTAAACATTTGTAATAATTTATCGACGTCCGCCACCAATAAAACGGTCTATGCCATACCGCGGGAATTTTTATTTTACTTCTTTATTTTCATCATTAAAAAGTTCAGTACTAGACTGCCCAATTAGGAAACCCCATCCCTCACAAATATACCCTTCTAATTCCCGATATCAGCGATGGATAGGATTCATGTTCGAAAAATCAAGCGATTTTCTCTTTTGCCAAGTAAACCCTCGTGAAAAAATAAAAAAATTTCCCACTGCCAACCCCCTCCGTTTGACAGCCGTTAGGTCAAGTGTAGGGAGTGGTACGTCCCCCGGATCTCTCTCGGTCCACGATGGGTTTTTCTTTGAAAGGTTACCGCAAAAAAGACATCCCCGAAACACCAAACGTAAACCTAAAAAGCCATGATCCCCGTTGTATAAATAAAGAAGTTTCTCCCCATTTACTTTCTTCATTCTCCCCATCCCAAATAAGTACAACCCTTTTCCTTCATTAAACACTCTCAAAAATGTTAACATATTTTTTTTATCCCCAGAAACCCATTATTTTTTTTTTTTAAACCCTTTGGGATTGCTACCACTGCACATTTTTCACTTTCTTTTTAAATTGCTATGTAGGCCTATTTTTACTATTTTTTTTTTCCAATTTCCTATACCCCCACCCCACTTCAACCTTCCTCTCTCCCCCCGAGCCCTTTTCTTTCACCCACTCTTTCCCCCTTTTACTTTCCTCTCTGTCTATCCCCCCCCCCTCAACAGCGGCNGGGGGTGGTGATGGGTAATGGTTTGAGTGAATGGGTGGGGGGTGATGGTAATGGTGAGTGAATGGGTGGGGGGTGAGGTTAATGGGTGAGTAAATGGTGGGGGTTTGGGTATGGGTGAGTGAATGGGGGGGGGTGATGGGTAATGGGTGAGTAAATGGGTGGGGGGAATACATACATTTCTACATCCATGATTTTCAGGAAAGTTAAAGGGGCTATCTGGAGAGTCCATGCTTGGTGGGCCGAAGGCCCACCAAACACAGGTGGTGGGCCGAAGGCCCACCAATAGCCCTCCGCAGGAGCTAGCTAAAAAGTCCGCCCGGAGGGCGGCTTTGCGGCTAGTTAATAATAATAAAATGAGGACAAGTCCTAGCCCAACGTGGGGCTCGAACCCACGACCCCGAGATTAAGAGTCTCGGGGTGCTCTACCCGACTGAGCTACCCGGGCTGTACATTCTACCTAAAACACCTTTATTTTTGTTTGCGTTATACTGTTGCCCTCCTGCTGTTGTTGGGTTAGTTATTGTTACTGTTTTTTGTTGTTGTACAGATGATTATGATATGATGATGATAAAAACGCAAAACAACAATAAAAACAGTCTAATTACACTTTTACTTAAACGTGAAAAATAGCAAAACAACCGAAACTGTCCAATTATACTCTTGCTTGAATGTGTATGTCAAATTGCCAAATAATACATAATTCATCTTATAATAATATAAGCGAAAGTGTGTCTGTCTGTCTGTGTGTGTGTGTGGTATTGGTTCCGCACAATGCACTCACCTGGTTAACACTGAAAGGGCTCTGTTACATCCTGAAGGAACAGCATGCTTTGTGAACGCACGCATATTTCCTCCATAAATAAGGAGTTGCTTTGAGGCGGTTCGGGGAAGACGTGTGAGTGAGGCCGCGCGGGTAGGTGACGAGGGAAGCTTGAGGTTAGCCTGCCAGCACATGATCGTTCTTAGCTTTTTTTACTCAATGCAGCTTTTGTGGGTATTGATATCACTCCCTAGCGCTCCCTGGTCATGTATGTATGTCTCTGAGAACAAAAGAGCACGCGAGAGGAATGCAATCGGTGAGAACAATACGAAAATAGAGGACGAGGCACATCACTACACTCGCATAACAAGACACGTGGCACCGTCGAGGCAGACGATGGCGGTGGTGGTGCCGGGGAAACGTTCTCGTAGCATACTTTTGAATCTGCAGGCATGATATAGCAAAAAATTGAATGATGAAAATTGGACTCATGAATAAAAAGGCAATACTATCAGATATGCATAGGTCTTCACAGGTTGACTTTTGAAACCTAGGTTGTAATAAGTTCTCGTACGTCCGCCACCACAGTAAACGGTCTCTTGTCATACCGCAGGAAGTTTTTATTTTACATTCTTATATTTTCATCATAAATAAGTTTCAGTACTAGACTGCCCAAATTAGGAACCTCATCACCTCACAAGTATAAAACTGGGAGTAGTTACCCAATTAGTCAGTGTATGTAGAGGATTCAGGTTATGATATATTTAGCGATGTGTTCTTTTTCGCCAAGTATTCCACTCGCGAAATAAAATAAAAAAACTCACATGCCACCTATCACACACCCTTTAACTGCGGCTTAGGTCAGTAGTAGGGAGTGGTATTGTCTTGTGAAAGGTTACCACGAAAAAGACATGCCACGAAACAACCAAACGTAAGCCTGAATAAGCACATGATCCCTGTTGTATAAATAAAAGAAGTTTCTCACCCATTTACTTTCTTCATTCTCCCATCCCAAGAAATAAAGTACAACCTTTCCTTCATTAATAACTCTCAAACATGTTAACTATATTTTTTCACTGTATATATACCCTTAGAAAACTCTATTGTATACCTTACTTGCTGACCACTGCACATTTTTCACTTTCTTTATAAATTACTATATATTCTACTATTTTTTTCCCATTTACTGTATTCCACACCCACACTTCAACCTTCCTCTCTCCCCCACGAGCCTTTGCTTTCACCTACTCTTCCCCTTATACTTTCCTCCCGGTCTATCCCCCACCCTCTGCAAACAGCGGCTGTATGCTTCCTTCCCTTCCCTACCCAGCTGCCTCGCCTCATTCTTCCGCCATTCACTGCCCTGCCTTCGCCTTCCACCACTTAATTTCCTCAAGACACAAGCTACCTTTGCATTATTGAAAATCGAGCCAGCCGTGATGCCTTTCATGATCTCCTCAGCATATTTTCTTGCATTATTTGCCACTTTACTTCATTATTCTATCTTTCTTTACTTTATAATCTCCTCCTGTAGGCCTCTTTTGTATAACCTAGCGACCTTTAATTCTCCTTCTTTACATTATAGCAGGGGTTCTTAACCCCTGGGTCACGACCCAAAGGTGGGTCGCCAAGCCATTTGAATGGGTCTCCAAGGATTTGTGGACTTATTATTTTCCCAATACTCCTATTAAAATTATATCATTATTTGTGATAATATTGTATTTAGAATACCTAATTAATTAATATCTAAGCAAAACATTTATACACATAGACGATTTAATGGAGGTGAGAAATCTTTTCAACATTTCTTCCTCTTGCATTTTAGATTTAACCGTTCATGTATGGGAAGTGGAGGGAGGTAGGAATCTGTGGACGGTGGAGGAGGGAGGGGGGCGAAAGTCGGGGCCCCCGTGATGTGTCACGCCGACGTAGTAGTAGTAGTAGTAGTAAAACTACTACTACTGCTACTACAAGATTTACTACTAGTCTACTACTACTACTTTTATTATTACCACTAATACTACAACAGCTTTTACTACTACTACTACTACTACTACTACTACTACTACTACTACAACTTTTACTACTACTACTACTGCTGCTGCTACCTCCACCACTACTACTACTACTATTATCGGTATTATTATTTCAACTACGTACGTACTATTAAGCAGTGTTTTTATTTTTTTTCAGGTTAGGAATTATGGCTAACAGACAGTACAAGGATGACTACCTTAACCTGGGTTTCACATACATAACTCACAGGGGAGTACTTAAACCACAATGTGTTGTGTGGAGAAGTTTTGAGTGACTAATTCTTCAAACAGAACAAACTTAAACGACACTTAGAAGGTAAGCACAGTGAACTTGTCAACAAAGAGCGAAGTTTCTTTGAATGAGAAGAACATAAACAGAAAAGGCCGAGACTGGATGCTCCTACCAACACAGCGGTTTTGGCCGTGCAACAAGCAACACTTGCTTCGTGCCTCGTAGCTTGGAGAATTGCAAGAGCTAAAATACACATA
>JACEEZ010002415.1:25000-34224 GCA_016584305.1 Chionoecetes opilio
GAGAGAGAGAGAGAGAGAGAGAGAACAAAGAAAGAAGGAGGCAGCAAAAGAATGCAGTCATGAAAATAAAAGAGGATAAGAGATAAGAAAATCGTAAAATACCTGTAAAAATCAAAATAAAATCACTTGTAAATATTCTATTCGACCAATATATATAAATAAATCATAAATATACATGACCCGACGCGGACTCAGCGATGATGCAGTGGATGTAAGTAATATTTTTTTGCTTTCTGCATTTTGCCACCAATTCGCAAGGTGCCTCATTAAGCAGATTGTTCCTTATAGAATTACGACATATTGATATTGTCTCACTTCCCTCCCCCCTACCCCCCCACGTTTCTCCTCCTCCTCCTCCTCCTCCTCCTCCTCCTCCTCCTCCTCCTCCTCCTCCTCCTCCTCCTCCTCCTCCTCCTCCTCCTCCTCCTCTTCTTCTTCTTCCTATGTCTCTCATCCACCCTCAAATTTTGGTATATGCATTAACACCTCCTGGAATTAACACACACACACACACACACACACACACACACACACACACACACACACACACACACACACACACGCACACGCACACACACACACACACATTCATCATCCTGTACTTGAAGCCAACAAGACAACGATGTCTGTAGGGCACGTTTTCGCAAAAAAAATGAAGAATTTTGCAGCCAGAATGTTTTATTTTTTATTTACATATATACGTAAAAATGGTCTCGGTAACAATTGTGTATAATGACGGTGTTAATAATTGTTAGTATATGTAATTTTTCCAGTGATGACTATTTGTGGAGGTAGAATCATGTTTGTATGCATTTACGGGGGTAAATAAGCTTACACAGGGAAAAAAATGCGTTTAGAACCAAATATCGAAAAACGAAGACCAGATTCGTGATCAGCATCAGCAGAAATCACTATAAACCAAGTTTCATCTAAATCGGGTGATATGTTTTTCCCAAAAAATCTGCAGCCTGAATTTTGCAGCCAGAAAATATGATATTTTTTATTTACCTATATACGTATAAATGATCTCAGTAACAATTGTGTATAATGGCGGTGTTAATAATTGTTGTTCTATGTAATTTCCCCAGTGATAAATATTTGTGGAGGTAGAATAGTTTTTGTATGCATATACCTGTAAAAAAGGCACTTACCTTACAGATCCGAATATTTTTACTGAAGACAAAGTTGTAGAGCTAAAACTCTTAGTGGGGCCTCAATTGCATGGGCCAATAGTTACACCAGCAGGGGCCATGCATGCCTCGAAAGGTTCCGCCACTCTAANAGAGAGAGAAGAGAGAGAGAGAAGAGAAGAGAAAAAAAAAAAAAAAATAAAGCATCAGTCTTGAATAAATATTTCTAAACAAGAAATATTGGAAACCAAAGTGTCTATCTTTACAAAATTAGTTAAGATCACACTGTATGGTTTTATTCCATGGAAAAGACGAAATTGGCACAGAAGTAATCTTTTTTTTTCAGTCATATGTGTGGAAATATTAATAGTTTTCCAACACCGTATTCCGTACTTGTTTCTTGCTTTCGGGCAGAATCTTTCTCTTTGTTTCATCCAAATCGGGAGATATTTATTTTCCCAAA
Source organism: Chionoecetes opilio (assembly GCA_016584305.1). Lineage (NCBI taxonomy): Eukaryota > Metazoa > Arthropoda > Malacostraca > Decapoda > Majidae > Chionoecetes > Chionoecetes opilio. Next base: position 26,594 of record JACEEZ010002415.1, read on the forward strand.
CAATCTGAAGGCTAGGTAGGCCCCAGGAATTTTTGGGAAAATCACATTTTCATTAATATCTCAAGAACCATAAACGTAAGAACACAACGGTATATAAATAAAAGAGCATCTCTAGACGGCCGTCCCAGTGGTATACGCGTAATTACAATTCATGCCTAAATAAGGCCAACATATTATGTTTCCGAAAATTTCAAAAAAAAATTTATTTCAACAACTTGATATGTTAGAACAAAATGGAGTTCCATTGGGTAGATCTCGTAAAAACTGGACATAATGTTTTTGGTGTTATATTTCTTCTTAGGTCAATAGTTTCGTCGTATAATGCCAAAAACCAAATGAGGCAAAAATTTTGAGGAATTTTGCCGCCAGAAAATAAGATTTTTTTTATTTACATATATACGTAAAAATGATCTTTATAACAATTGTGTATAATGACCGTGTTAATAATTGTTGTTCTATGTTTTTTTCCCAGTGATGAATATTTGTGGAGGTAAATATTTTTTGATGCTTTATACGTATCTACTCCTTGATTAATAAGTTCTTCATCATTACTATGCGTACTCAGATCACCTTAGCCAAAATCAATACCCTGAACATCTGTGTGTGGCCTTAGCCTCTTCACTCATAATATGATAAATACACACTTAGGTCTACTCATCCACACTTTTACTTATATCCTATTTTTCTCATCATGTTTTTCCCCCACTTTACTCACTTATATTTACTTACACATACTCGTCCAACTTTAATTGTATCCACTTTTTCTCATCATGTTTTTCTCCTCTTTACTCACTTCTACTTACTCACACTCACTCATACAACTTTTATTTATATCTACTTCTCCTCACCCTATTTTCCCCCTACTTTGCTCACTTCTATTTACTCACACTTACTCATCTAACTCTTACTTGTATCTACTATTCCTCACCACGTTTTTTTTCTTCCATTTTTCTCACTTCAGTTTACCATGCACATATTTCAATCCAGTTTTCTCTTTTTCACTTTTCTCTTCATTTTTCTTTTCCAATTATCTTTTCATCCACTTTTCACAATCCTATTAAAACCTCCTATAAAACCCAAATCTAATTTCCACATGTACTTATAATATAATAATCCACTTTTTTTCAGAAAGATGGTGAGGAAATGGGAAGAAAAGAAAAGGAAGGGGATGAGTCAAAATTAAATCTCGTAAAAGATAAAATAATAGTATTGTTAAGATTCGCCATTAACTACTGAGAAACAGTAATAAACCCCGCCACTCACAAGACAGAAAAAACTATATGGTATGATAGATAGAAGATATGCAAAGGGAAACAAATAATAGAAATAATTTCTTAAGTATGTTTTTCATATCGATATTTCTTTTGAAGTGAAAAGGAAGGAAGATGACGCGAAGTTGACATACGTATATTCGACCACACCACACACACCCCACACACGCACCACACACACACACACACGCCACACAACCACACACACACACACACACACACAAAAACACATTTTTACCACAAAACACACATACAACACACAACACACAACCACACACACACATACACATACACACACACACACACCACACACACACACAAACAATATCCCAACCCCACCAACACACCCACACACACCCACATACAAATCCACACACACCACCCCAAACACACACATATACACACATACACACACACACACTTTTACACCCACCCACACACACCCCCACACACAACATCCACACCCCACAGACACACACACACAATACACACAACACACACACCACACACCACACACCACACAACACCCACACACACACACACCCACCTATCACACATACACACACACACACACACAAACACACACACACAACACACACAGACCAATACACACATACACGCACACACACACACACCACACACACACACACACACACACACACACACACACACACACACACATACACACAAACCTCCCTTCCCACACACCTGCCACAAATAAATCATATCTCCATTTCCTAAAAAATGATAGGTATTGCATCTTATTTGAAATCTGTTCCTGGTATCTGAAGAAGATAGAGAAGGAGAAGGAGAAGTGGAGATGATAAATAGATAGATACAGAGGCAAGGAAGGAGATAGGGAGGGGGAGAAGGAGAGACAATAGCCCATGATGTGTTCCAGAAGTTGGGGGTTATTGGGAGTGGAGGAACGAGGGGAAGGAGGGGAACGAAGTCACCTGAGAACGCGCGCTCCCCACCTTGCAACACGCCAAGATCCAATGCAACAATAAGCTGTCGGCACCAGTAATCAAGAAATTCGTCATCCAAGGTGTGAGGGAGAGACGTGATACGACACCATTCAAGAGGGAGAGGAAGGGAGAGGGAATGCAATGAGGGAGAGGAAAGAAGGGAGGAGAGAGGTGAAGAACGGGGAAGAGTGAGGGACGTGTTAGGGAGGAGGAGGAGGAGGAGGAGGAGGAGGAGGAGGAGGAGGAGGAGGAGGAGGAGGAGGAGGAGGAGGAGGAGAGGAAATAAAAAGGGAAATACAAAGGAAACAAAAAAACAGCAACAGACCGATAGGTCCTTACAAGACTGTTTGCTTTAACTATACTACACTAACTAGATAATAAGAGAGAAAGGATAGGAAGTAGAAGGCTCCTCCTCACCCACCCATCCCTCCAGCCGAAGCTGGCCGGAAAAGAAGTGATACCATGCAATATAGAAAAACTGCATGGAATTTGTGAGGAAAGTTGAAAGCTGTAATCTATGGCTAACTACTACTAGTTTGTGGGGGTAGGTTTAGTGCTTGATAGATAGGCCCATGTTATGTGTGTTTTGTAATGGTGTGAACACAGTGTGGAGGTTCAAGGGTGGTGCGGCGCCTTGCCTGGCGCTTTCTTGGGAGGCAGCAGTCAATCAGGCCCCAGCTCCGTTCAATCCACTGCGGATTGTGTACTTTCCATGTAGGACGCCGTACACTTCAATCCCTCCTGCAGCAGTGACCCCTGGTACTTTAAAATCCCGATGGTGGTCACTACTGTCAGGACCCTAACTGAACCACAGCCCGTCACAGGTCGAGAGTAGTAGTGGTAACCGTTAACTCGGGGCTATCTGTGTGGGGTTATGAGGTCTATTGTAGTGTTGGTGTAGGCTCAGGGGTGGAAGTTCGGGGGTGGTGCGGCAGCCTTGCCTGGCGCTTTTTTGGGGGAGGCAGCAGTCAATCAGCCCAGCTCCGTTTCAATCCACTGCGGTAGTGCACTTTCCAAGTAGGACGCCGTGCACTTCAATGCCCCCTGCAGCAGTGACCCTGGTATATAAATCCCGATGGTGGTCACTAACTGACAGGGCCCTTATGAACCACAGCCCGTCACAGGTCAAAAGTTGTAGTAGGGGACCGTTTACTCGGGGCTGGTCTGAGACGTGTGGGAGGGGTTGTGTAGACGCGACTCGCAATCATTTTTAACGCAATGAGAGTAAGTTTCAGAGGCCCGCGAGATAAATTTATTATTCAGAGATAAACAGTGACAACCGGGGATTTGATATGAAATATTTATCGAGGCGCTTTTAAATGATTCTATTGTATTTGAGTTTACTAGGTCTGACGGCAGCCATTCCATACGTTTACAAACGGTTTGTGAAGAAGTACTTTGCTCGTTCGTTAAAAACCCGTTTCCGCTTATTTTAAATCCGTTTTTTTCTAGTTGAGCTTGACCGGTCTAGCGTGAAAAGATTTTGGGATCGTTCGTAAATCCGTTGAAGATTTTAAATATTTCGATGAGGTCACCTCTTATCCTTCGTTTTGTTAGTGGGAATAAGTTAAGTTCTTTGAGCCGATTTTCGTACGATTTATTTCGCAATCTGGGTATCATTTTGGTTACTCTGCGCTGTATTTTTTCTAGTTTATCTATGTCCTTTTTATAATAAGGTGACCAGAACTGAAACACAGTATTCTAGATGGGGGGGGAAAAAAGCGAGTTAAGAAGAGTGAGTATAACTTTTCAGATTTGAAACTGAAAGTTCGTCCAATAAAGCCAACCAATTTATTTGCAGTTTTTACTACCACTATAATTTGGTTATTGGGTTTGAGATCTTTCGAGATTATAACGCCTAAATCTTTTCTTTATAAACACTTGTTAGTTGGAAATCGTTCATCACGTAATTTTTAAATGAGGGTTGTTATTACCGATATATAGTACATGGCATTTGTCAAGGTTGAATTCATTTGCCATGTTTTTGACCATTCTGTTAGGTGTTTAAGTCGTTTTGTATGAGTTGGCGCTGAGATTCTGTGGAGGCTATGTTTGTGATTTTCGTGTCATCAGCAAATTTCGATATCCTGCATGTGATTCCCTCGTCAATGTCATTTATGTATATTAAAACAGGATAGGTCCGAGAACTGATCCTTGAGGAACACCACTATTACACTGGTCCAGTCAGAAGAATTTCCATTTATTACCACCCTTTGTTTACGATTTGACAGCCAGTTTTCTATCCAATTTGAAAGATGGCCTGTTATACCATGAGCTTTTACTTTGCTATGAGACGCTTATGAGGAACTTTGTCGAACGCTTTTTGAAAATCGAGGTAAACTACGTCTACTGCCCTCGTGTTGTCGTACATTTTGAATACACTATTGTAAAAATCAAGTAGTTTGAGAGGGCATGAGCGTTTATTTCTGAATCCATGCTGCGAGTCTTTTATTATGTCATTTTCTTCTAAGAACTTAACGATTTTGTCTCTTATGATGGATTCCATTAATTTCCAGCAACTGATGTTAAACTGATTGGGCATAGTTTCCGGGCTGCGACTTGCTTCTTTTTTTTAAATATGGGGTGACATTTGCTAGTTTCCATTCGCACGGTACATTTCCGGTGGGGTAAAGACTTATTAAATAAGATGGAAAGTGGTTTTACTATTTCGTTCTTTGCTTCTTTTAATATGCGTGGCGAAATTTTTATCAGGACCAGGAGCTTTGTTTATCTTCATGTTATTTATCGCGAGCAAAATGTCACCCTTCCTGAAAGGTTAATGAGCTGAGGCAAGTACCTTTGTTCTGGGTTTTGGGATGGGGTTTATTTTGCGTGTTTTCCACTGTGAAGACTGATGCAAAAAGTTATTTAGAGTATCCGCCATAGATACTTCATTTTCTGTGTGTTCGCCATTTTCCATTTCCAACGGTCCCATGGTTGACGTCATTACTTTTTTCTTTAACATAGCTGTAGAATTCTTTAGGGTTTGATTTGCTCAATTTCGGCAATACGTACTTCAAAATTTTCTTGCTCTGTTAATGAGTTTTTTCGTATTTCGTCTAATTCTGTCGTGATCGCGTTTGTCGTCTTCATTTTGTGTTTCTATGTGTATTTCATATGCACGCCTTTTTAGCTGCAAGGCTGTCCTTGATTTCGCGGGTCCACATTTCGGTTTAATGTTTTTAAAGATCGCCTATATCGCATCGGTATTGAGGATTGTATTGCTAAGTTAAGTTACCGGGGAATTCTGCCATGCTACATTTATGTCGTTACTTTCTGAGATAACATTCCAATCGGTGTTCGTTAAGATTCCTTTTTTGTTTTCTGAAGTCTGCCTTTCGATAATCAAGAACTTTTTCTTTTCTTTCGACTTCGCTTGTCTTACTGATGTTAATACTGAAAGTAATCGCCCGGTGGTCACTGCTACTAAATTCGGATCCGACGTTAACGTTACTGACAAGATTTTCGCTAGTTGTGAAAAAGATCTAGAATATTTTCGCCTCTCGTTGGATGATCCACGTGTTGGTATAAAGCACTTTTGGAGATTTTAATAGAGAGTGGTCCCGAATGTATTGTAAGCGAGCCGCCCCAACTAGTAACGGGAAAAATTAAAATCACCGAATATACGCTTTCGTTCGAAACTAATTTCCAATATTTGTTCATAGAGTTTTTTCGTCTATTGTATTTGTTTGAGCTGGAGGTCGAAAAAAAGGCCAATTACTACTTTTTGAGAATGACGATTTAGTTGAACGAAAATTACATTACTGTTTTCAGTTTCGTGTTTAGATACTACAAGGGATGAAGGCAGGACTTATATATAATAATACACCTCCTCCTGCTCTTCGTAGTCTTTCTGAACTTAATAAGTATACCCCTGTATCGCAAATTCAGCCAAAAAATCTCTATTTGTCGTATTTTATCCATTTACTCTGAAATTCCGATGATGTCGTATTGTTCTGAAAAACTAGTTCCTCTAAATCATGAAATTTGTTACGTATACTACGGGCATTAAAGTAACAAGCTTTAATATCGGGATGGGTAGTTGGGGCTTTGCGGGAACTAAATTTTGGTGCTTTGAGTGAACGAGAACTTATATTGCGGGAACTAGAGCTTAGGTTGTTGTCGGAACCTCTACCTGCTGGGAGTTTTTTGATTTGTAGTTAGTTACCGCGTCATTTAGTGCCTACCGAGTCGTGCAGAACCAACTGAATTTAAGTGGAGACCATCGTTTCGGAAGAGAATCGGTTTTGGGTTTTAAAAAAGGTCCCCCTAAGTTTATATATTCAACTCCTTCTTCTTTACAGAGATTTGCGAGACGATTGTTTGTGCTGAAGGCCTTGTTGTAGAAGCTGTTTGCCGCATTGATCCTCGGAAGAATACCAGATACGATGATTTTACTAGATTTTACTTTATATTTGTTCATCATCTTGCGATATTTAGTAAGGAGGGCCTCTGATCTGGTTTGTTTTACGTCATTTGTTCCCGCGTGAATAATGATCAGGGTGTTTGCGTCGGCGTCATTTGTTAAAACATCGCAGGCTTCTGTTATGTTGTCCAGGGACGCTCCTGGGGAGGAGGAGGAGGAGGAGGAAGAGGAAGAGGAAGAGGAAGAGGAGGGGAGGAGGAGGAGGAGGGGGAGGAGGAGGAGGAGGAGGAGGAGGAAGAAGCAAAAAAAGATAAGGAGAAGGAATAAGGGAAGGAAGGAGGGATGGAGTGAGGGAGGGAAAAATAAAGAACAAGAATAAGGGAAGGAAGGGGAGGGGCATAGAGAGAGGGAGGGAAGAAGGGTGGAGAAAAACAGAGGTGGATGACGGGTGGATGAGATGTGACAGACTGTTCAATGGGTGACACAGATGCGAGGGAGCGAGGGAGAGAAAATTACGACTTGGGAGACAGAGAAGGAGGTAAAATGGTGCAGCATCTGAGACAGAGAGAAAAAAAAGAAAGAAAGAGAGTGAGTGAGTGAGTGAGTGAGTGGGTGAGTGAGTGTGTGAGTGAGTGTGTAAGTGAAAGAGAGAGAGAGAGATAGAGAGAGAGAGAGAGAGAGAGAGAGAGAGAGAGAGAGAGAGAGAGAGAGAGAGAGAGAGAGAGAGAGAGAGAGAGAGAGAGAATGATAGACAGAGACAGACAAACAGATAAACACACATAATTTCACTGAATACTTCATATTTAACAGAAAAGAATTATGATATTTAAAAAAAAAATCTTACACATCCAAAAACTATCATTTAATCGCAAAACCTCAGATAGAAATATGAACACAACAAAAAATAATCCTTCTAACAATGATAATAATATAATCTATAATAATTAAAATAATAATAATTATAGGAAACTCCCTCAAACAGGATGGAAACTAAAATCGACGAGGCTCAGAAAAAAATCCCCTTAA
>JACEEZ010002416.1:0-10000 GCA_016584305.1 Chionoecetes opilio
AAAGGGACCAATTTAGTTGGAGGTGTTTGTACTTTTTTTGAAAGATTTAGTCAAGGAAAGTGGAAAAATAGAAACGGGAAGAGAGTTTCAGAGTTTACCAGTGAAAGGGATGAAAGAGTAAATATACTGATTAACTCTTGCATTAGGAAGATGGACAGCATAGGGATGAGAATGAGTAGAAAGTCTTGTGCAGCGAGGCCGCGAGAGGGGGGGAGGCATGCAGTTAGCAAGTTCAGAAGAGCAGTGAGCATGAAAATAACGGTAGAAGAGAGCAAGAGAAGCAACATTGTGGCGGTGATTTAAAGATTGAAGACAGTCAGTCAGAGGAGAGGAGTTGATGAGACGAAGAGCTTTTGATTCGACCCTGTTTAGGAGAGCTGTATGAGTGGATCCTCCCCAAACATGTGAGACATACTCCATACATGGGCAGATAAGGCCCCTGTACAGAGCAAGCAATTGGGAGGGAGAAAATAAAGGACGCAGACGCCACAGGACACCTAACTTCTTAGAAGCTGTTTTTGCAAGAGATGAGATGTGAGATTTCCAGTTCAGATTTTTAGTGAAGGATAGTCCTAGAATGTTCGTTGTAGAAGAAGGAGACAGTTGAGTGTCATTGAAGAAGAGGGGATAGTTATCTGGTAGGTTTTGTTGAGTAGATAGGTGAAGAAATTGGGTTTTTGAGGCATTGAACAAAACAAGGTTTGCTTTGCCCCAATCAGAAATTATAGAAAGATCAGAAGTTAGGCGCTCGGTGGCATCTCTCCGTGAATCACTTAGTTCCTGTTGAGTTGGTACTCAACAGGTACTTGAATTTGGGTACCATTAGACGATTTTTAGTGAATGTAAGCAATATTTCATAGATATGACCTGTTTAGTGTCCGTGTCGACTAACTAATTTGGTATATTCAGTTACTTTTCGTAATTTTATGGTTCGACAGCATACAATTTTTTATGGCAAAGGAAAGATCTGGGCGTGAAGGGGTTAATTAATGAAGGTAAATAAACAAATACATTTAATATTAAAGATCTTACTGTTTATATTCCTGTACAGATGAATTGCTTTTTATAGAGCATAAATATCACAATGATCATAATCCTTATGACAACAATGAAAATTAACAATGAAAATCCTATTCCTTACAGATATCGGGATTTTCACAACCAAAATACAGTTCGATGAATTTCTGATGGAAATAAAAAACGTCGGAAATTTAAAGGTATGTGATATTGTGTATTATCTTTTTATTTATAGCCTCTTTGGAAAATCATAAATACAGGTTTTTCTAATTACTGTAACATCTATACGATAATTCTTACAACGGTTACATTAACACTCACGTTTTACAAGTTGAAAATGTGTAGAGTGGCACCAAAATGACGTCCCATTTTCATATTCTTATTTATACCGAAGATACTTTTTTTCTTCGATTTATTCTACTTAGAAAACTTTATACCTTAGTCATGATGCAACGCCTGTAAGTAATTAAATTAATAGTGTTAATAGAGAGATTAGTGAAAAGTGAACGCATTACCGTAGATAACACTAAAGTCGCCAGGACAACATTTCTTTTCAATTTACAGACGTCTGGAGGCGTTAATACTTACATTTCTGCATCCATGATTTCTAGAAAGTTAGAAGGGGCTATCTGGAGAGTCTGTGTCATTTTGTGTCTTCATCTGTGTCATATTATGGGTATAAATGAACATATTACCAAAGTATCAAAGGCGAGTGGCGACGTTGGTAACGATGCTAAGATCGCCAGCTAGTGTTTATGTCCTCCCGTCAGCTGCTGTCTGTTGTCGCCCGAAAAAAAGCCAATATGCGAAATTTGAATTACGTGACATAGAATGAACATAACAAGTAGATTACAGATTTTGTACAGAAAGAAAACATGCCATTTTTTGTTGAGAAAGAAAACAAGCAATGACAGTTTTTGTTCAGAAATAAAACAAGCAATGACATTTTTTGTTGAGAAAAAACAAGTAATGACAGTTTTTGTTGAGAAAGAAAACAAGCAATGACAGTTTTTGTTCAGAAAGAAAACAAGCAATGACATTTTTTGTTGAGAAAACAAGTAATGACAGTTTTTGTTGAGAAAGAAAACAAGCAATGACAGTTTTTGTTGATAAAGAAAACAAGTAATGACAGTTTTTGTTGAGAAAGAAAAGAAGCAATGACATTTTTTGTTGAGAAAGAAAGTCAATCATGAAAATATTAATATTTACTCAGTTTACATTAAAATCAATTTATATTCCTTCAAAATTCCTTGTAGTTTCCACGCTATCTACTGTAGACACAATTGAATTACGCTAAAAAGAATATAATATTTTGTACAATTGAAATCACGGCAAGGAAGTCACGTGATCCTGGGTTAGATAGTTGACCTGACATACAATTACTTGAGGTCAGTCTATTCGGGTCAAGGCTCCTCAAGGGTGGGCTTGAGGCTGGGTGGGGCGGCGGCTTCTGCGGGCGCGGTGGTGGGCCGGTGGGTTTTCGCGGTATTGGGCGGTAGAAGAGTCACGGTGGGCGTAATATTCACGATAATGGCAGCAATAGTTGTGGAATTATGTGGGAGGATAGTTAGGATGGGCGTAATAGTCTTGATAGTACGCAGAAGAGTAGTTACGGTAGTGGGCGGGAGGATAGTTGGGATGGGCGTAATAGTCTTGATTGTAGGCAGAAGGATAGTTAATGTAGGGGGCGGGAGGATAGTTACGGTGATGGGCGGGAGGATAGTTATGGTAATGGGCGGGAGGATAGTTGCTGTGGTGGGCGGTATTCCGGGCGGTGTTTTGGGCAGAAGGATGTAATTGGCGGCGTTTTGTAGAGGGGCGGGAATGGGCGGGAGGGTGAGCGGTGGGGTTGGCGGAAGAGTGGGCGGGAGGGGGGCGGGGATGCCCTGGGCGGGAGGGTGTTCGGGGTGTTTCGGGGGGAAGGTTTTTTGGGGGGGGAGGTGGTTTGCTGTTCCCCCCCGCTGAGGGGAAGGAAAGTCCCTCGGCTTAGGGGGGAGGGGGGGCGGGCGCCTTGGGGGGGGTTTTTCAAAAATAATGCGGACGGGGGTTTTTTTTTTGGGGGTTTGGGGGTTTTGGGGTTTTGGTTTGGGGGGGTTTTTTGAGTTGGGGATTGGAAATTAATTTGGTTTTCGGTGGTGGGTTAGTGGTTATTGGATTATTTTTGGTTTTTGGGGTGGTTTGGTTTGGCTGGGGTTTTATTGGATTATTGGGGTTTTCGGTGGTGGGTTTTTTTGGGGGTTGGATTAGGGGGGTTGCGGTGGGGGTTTGAGTGGGGGGAAATTTTTAGTTTTTGCGGGGGGTGGGGTTGAGGTTGGGTTTTTGGGTTGGGTTTTTGGGGAGAAAGGGGTGGTGGTTTTTTAGCGGGGGGGGTTAAAAGGGGTGTAGCTTGGGTGAATGGTGCGGGGGGGAGTTTTGGGTTTGGCCCCGGGGGGCCCCCAAGGGGGTGCCCGCGCCCCCCCCAAATTGGGGGCCCCCGGACCCCTTTACGCGCCGCTGCGGAAAGGGGCGGGGGCCTCCGGGGGGGCCCCTCCCCCAAACCCCCCCCCCGGGCCCCCTTCCTTTGGGGGCTTTTTGGGTTTTTGGACTTTTCCGGAATTTTTTGGCAAAACCCATGAGGGTTCACGGGGGCGCCGCTGGGTTTTGGGGTCCACCCGGCCCACCTGCGCCTCCCCCCCTCCGCCTCGTGCGGGGAACGCCTTGAGGCGATTTCCCCCGCGGGGGGAACCCCGCCGGGAGGGTTTTCCCCCCCCCAAAACCCTGACGGGGGGCTCCCCGGCCCTCCCGCGGCGGGGGGCAAACCTTCACCTAAAGCCCGGGGGAAACCCCCCTCCGCACCCTTCCCTTTAGCGTGGGGGGCCCCCCAGGGGGCCAAAAACCCCCGCGCGCCCCCGTTGGTCGCCGCGGCCCCCCTCCCCCCTCCACCTTTTTCTAAACCTTCCCTGAAAATTTTTTTTTCCGCCTTTTCCCTTTCCCCACGGGTCCTTTGGGCCCCGCCGGGGGTTCTTCTTGGGCCCGGGGGGGTGCCCGGGAAATTTTGCTGCGGGGGGGGCCCCCCTGCTGGCCCCGGGCCCCTTCCCGCCCGCCGGCCCTTTGCGGCACGGCCCCGCTGCGGGGGGGGGGGGGCCCGCGGCAGGCCCGCTGCGGCCCACTTTTTTTGCGGCCGGCCTTGGGGTGGGCCCGCGGGCCTTTTTTCGGGGGCCCCCTTCGGGGCCGGCCTTCTGCGGCAACGGCCTTCTGCGGGCCCCCTTCTGCTGCGTGGGCCCCCGCCGCTGGTGGAAAGGGGGGGAAAACGTCTTTTTGGGGGTTCCTGGGGGGGGTTTTCCCCCCCCTTGTCCCCGGGCCATCGTCCCCGGGCCCTTTTGGGGGTGGCGGGCCCGTTTTCCCGCCGAGGGAAGTCATCACGGGCCGGACACGGGGGCCCCAGGGGCCCCCGGCAAAAGGCCCCCCGCCTTTTGGCCCCTTTTTTTTTTTTTTTTTTCCCCTTTTTTTTTAGTTTTAATCGTTTTTTTTTTTCTTCTTGACCTTTTTTCCCGGGGCTTCCTGGTTTTTTTTTTTTCTTTTTTTTTCCTGCCCTTTTCGCTCCCCGTTTTTAAAGGTTTTCCCCCCCTTTTATTCCTGCTCCAAAGGGCCTTTTTTTTTTTTGTTTTTGTTTAAAATGAAACGTGTTCAAATTTTGGGCTGGGTTTTTCTATGTCCTTTGTTTTTTCTATTACTTTTTGGTTTTTTTTTTCCCCCTTTTACGATTTTTTTCATCGAAAATTTCCAAACCCGGGTTCCCTTTATTTTTAAAATTCCTTTTTTTTGCATAAACTTCCCCAGTCGTTTTTTTTTCGGTTTTTGGGTTTTTCTCTTCTTTCCCCTTTGTCAAATGCCCGGGCCCCAAAACCGCCGAAAGAACACAGGCAAGGGGCAAAAAGTCCCTTTTACTCCTTATCGTTCCCCCATAAACCTTTTAAGATTTTAATTGCCCCTTTGGAAAACATCAAATGGCCTCCTCTTTCTTTTTTGTTAATGTCCCCTCAAAAATGCCAAAACCCCCGCAATATTAAAGGTTCTTTTTTTTTTCATTAAAAAAACAGGTTTGGGGTTTAGATGGTTTCCACTCACAGCCAAATCCGGCCAAACCGTTTATAAGGGCCCGGTTTTTAAATTCGTGGGGGCTCTTACCTGAACACCGCTAAAGGCACATCCTTTTGGAAACCTGTGCGTGGAGGCAAAAAAATTTTTTGGGGAAAACTCAATCCCTTTTTCGCTGATTGGGCTGGCGGGGTCAAAAGGGAAAAAACCCTTTATTGGGTAAAGAGGAGAGGGGACCAAAAAAAGGGAAACCCTTCCCCCCCTTTATTCCCCCTTTTTTTTTTACCCCCGTAAAAAAAACTTTCAGATTTCCTTTTCCCCTTCCCCTTTTTTTCTTTCTTTTCTTTTTTTTTTTTCCTTTCCCTTCCCTTTCCCTTTTTCCTTTCCCTTCCCTTTTTTTTCCCTTTTTTTTTCCCTTTTTTTTCCCTTTCCCCTTTCCTTTTCCCTTTCCCTTTTCCCTTTCCCCCTTCCTTCCTTCCTTTTCCCCCTTCCCCTTTCCTTTTTTTTTTCCCTTTCCTTTCCCCTTTTTTTTTCCTTTCCCTTCCCTTTTTTCCTTTTTTTTTTCCTTTCCCTTTTTTTTTTTTTTGTTTTTTTTCCCTTTTTTCCCTTTTTTTTTTCCTCCCTTTCCCTTTCCCTTTTCCTTTCCCTTTTTCCCTTTTTTTCCTTTTTTGTCCCCCCCTTCCTTTTTTTTTTTTTTCCCTTTTTTTCCTTTTTCCCTTTTTCTTCTTTTTTTATCCTCCTTTTTTTCCTTTTCCTTTCTTTTTCTTTCTTTTTTTCCTTTTTTCCTTTTTTCCTTTTTCTTTTTTTTTTTAATTTTCCCCTTTTTTTTTCCTTTTTTTTAAACCAAAAATTCCCTTTCCCCTTTTTTTTCCCTTTTTTTCCCTTTTTCCTTTCCCTTTTTCCTTTTTCCTTTTTTGTTTTTTTTCCTCCCTTTTTTCCCCCTGGCGCCTTACCATTTTTTCCCCCTTTTTTTTCTTTCTTTCTTTCCTTTCTTCCCCCGTCCCTCCCCCCCGTCCCCCCCCTCCCCCCCCCTTTTCCCTTCCCCCCTTCCTTCCTTCCTTCCTTTCCTTCCTTTTCCCCCATCCTTCCTTCCTTCCTTCCTTCCTTCCCTTCCTTCCTTCTTCCCGTTTTTTCCTTAGGGGGGAAATTTTTTTCCTTCCTCCCGTCCCTTTTTCCCCCCCTTCCCCTTTTCCTTTTTTTTCTCCTCCCCAGCCTTTCCCCCTTTTCCCCTTTTTCCTTTTTCCCCCTTTTTTTTTCCTCCTTTTTTTCCCCCTTTTTTCCCCCTTTTTTCCCCCCCCTTCCCCCCCCTTTTTTCCCCCCCTTTTCCCCCCCCTTTTCCCCCCTCCCTCCTTCCCGAACCCCCCCCACCCCCCCCCCCCCCCCCTTTCTACAAACTTTCCAAAAGTTTGGGGAAAAAATTTTTTTTTAAAAAGGAAAAAAGGGGGGTTTAAAAAAGGGGGGGGGCCCAAAAAAAAGGGGGGGGAAGGGAGAGAGAGAGAGAGGGGAAAAAGAGAAAAGAATAGAAAAGGGGAGAGAGAGAGACAGAGGGGGGAGAAAGAGAGAGAGCCTACATTTGGCTCAATCTTCACTCCCGTTTTTCCCCCCGTTTTAATTTTAATTTTTGCTCTTCAAAACACTGGGAAAACTGTTTCCCTCGCAACCTCCTCTTCCCCCCCCATCTTTTTTTCACTTTTTTTCTTAAAAGAGGCGAAACCTGACACCCCCTTTCCCTTTACCCGGGCCCAATATATGAAAGCCTAAAGAAAGGGAAAACTAAAACGGTTCTTTTTTTAAAATCAGTTTTTTTATTTTTTCAAAGTTAACCCTTTATTTAGGTTAAAAAAAGGGGAAACCCTTTTTTAACATAGACCTTAAAAATAGAATTTAAATTTTTTTGCCTTTTTTAAAAAAATTTGACTTATCCCTCCGTTTTTCTGGTTTTTTTTTGTTTTTCTTCAAACCCCACCCCCTTCCCCCCTCCCGGGGTTTTTTTCCCCTACTCTTCTCGCCCTCTCTCTAAATCCTTTCCCCCTTCCCTTTTCCCGTTTTTTATCACCCCCCTCTTTCCCGGGGCCCCCCATCCCCCTTCCTTTCCCCCGGCCCCCCCCCCTCCCCCCCCCCCCCCCCCCCCACCCCCCCTCCTCTCTCCCCCCCCCTCCTTCCTCCCGTTTTGGGGGTCCCTTTCTACCCCCCTTCCCGCCTCTCTAACCCCCCCTCCTTCCTCCCGTTTTGATCCCTAACCCCTTTTCCCCCCCTCTCCCCCAGGTTTTCCCCCTCCCTTTCCCCTTTTCCCGTTTTTTATCCTACTACTCCTTTTTCCTTGCCCCCCTCTACTCCTCCTTTCCCCTTTTTCCTCGCCTTCCCGCCTTTTTAATCCCCCCCTTCCTATTTTCCTCTACTCCCTTTCCCCCCCTCTCCCCAAATCCTCCCCCTTCCTCCCCTTTTTTTTTAAACCCCAAATCTTCCCCCCCTCCTATTCCTCTTTCCCCCCCCCTTCCCCAAAATCCTCTTCCACTCCTGTTCCTTTCCCCCCCTCCCCCCCCAAACCCCTGCGTATAAGATACCTCATTTGGGAAGGGGGTTGGGGGCCCGGGTTTAGTTTGGAGAAGAAAAAAAATAATTTTTTTGGGTTGAATTTTCCCCGGTTTTTGGGTTTTGGTGTGGTTTTGGGGGGGTGGGGGTTGGGTGTGGGGGGGGGGTGGGGTGGGGGGGGGGGTTGGGTTTTTTTGTGTTTTTGGGTTTTGTGTTTTTGGTTTGGTTTTGGGGGTTAGGGGGGGTTTTGGGTGGGGTGTTGGGGGTGTGTGTGGGTGGTGGTTTTTGTGTGGGGGGGGTTGTTGGGGGTGTGGGGGGGGTGTGTGGTGGTGGGGTGTTGGGGGTTGTGTGTGTTTTTTGTGGTGTGTGTGGTGTGGTTGTGGGGTTTTTTGGATTTTTTTTTTTTTTTTTGCTTTTTTTTTTTTTTTTTTTGGGTTTTTTTGGGAAATTTTTATTTTTTTCCCCTTTTTTTTTTTTCGTTTTCCCCTCTTTCCCCTCTCTCCTCTCTCCCCCCATCTTTTCCTCCCTCTTCCTCTTCTCTCTCTCTCTCTCTCTCTCTTAGCTCTGTTTTATCTATGTCGCTTGTGTGACTCAATATTCACACACACACACACACACACACACACACACACACACACACAGACAGACGAGATAATCTGCTGAATCAAGGTGCGGCAGAGAGAGAGAGAGAGAGAGAGAGAGAGAGAGAGAGAGAGAGAGAGAGAGAGAGAGAGAGAGAGAGAGAGAGAGAGAGAGAGAGAGAATCAGGCTAGTCCCTTAGAGGCCGTGACTCTCTATTTGTTCATCTCCTCTTCTTCCTCCTCCTCCTCCTCCTCCTCCTCCTCCTCCTCCTCCTCCTCTTCCTCCTCCTCCACATTATCTTGTTCCTCTTTCCTTCTTTTTTTACCTCCCAACCATTTTACTTTTTCCTTTTTCTCACTCGTTGTAAGTCTTTTCTTCCTCTGCTTTTCTTCTTCGTCGTCGTCTTTATCCTCCTCCTCCTCCTCCTCCTCCTCCTCCTCCTCCTCCTCCTCCTCCTCCTCCTCTACTCTCTTGCTTTTTACTACCTCTCTCTTCTCTCTCTCTCTCCTCTCCTCTCTCTCTCTCTCCTATCTCTCTCTCTCTCTCTGCCGTCAGGGTGGCAAGGTTGGTAGAGACGTGAGTTCGCAATGTGCAGCGTCCCTGTGCATTCCGTCAGCGGTTCGAGTCCGCCTAGTTCGTGCTGACGTGGTGGCGCTTTGTATAGTCAATAACCTTGTAGTTGGTACTTGCAAAGTGTCTAGATAGGATGAAAATCTTATCTTATCTTTTTTCTCTCTCTCTCTCTCTCTCTCTCTCTCTCTCCCTCTCTCTCTCTCTCTCTCTCTCTCTTCTCTCTCTCTTTTCTCTCTCTCTCTCTCCTCTCTCTCTCTCTCCTCCTCTCTCTCTTCTCTCTCTCTCTCTCTCTTCTCTCTCTCTCTCTCTCTCTCTCTCTCTCCTCTCTCTCTCTCTCTCTCTCTCATTACTACTGCCACCCCCTATAATTACTCTCTTCCCCTACCCTTCCTTCTTAATTCCTTCATTCATGCCTTCATTCCTTGTAGTCCTTCTGTATTCCCTCCATTTATTCCCTCCATTCCCTTTGATTTTTTCCACCCTGTCTTTTCCTTCCTTCCTTCCTTTCTTTATTTTCCTCCTGAATTCCTCCTACGTTCCTTCATAACCCAACCCAACCTAACCTAACCCAACCTAACCTAACCTAACCTAACCTAACCTAACCTAAACCTAACCTAACCTAACCTAACTTAACCTAACCTAACCTAGCCTAACCTAACCTAAACCTAACCTAACTAGAGTCCTAACCACCTAACCACCTAACCTCCTAACCTAACTAACCTTCTAACAACCTAACCACTTAACCTCCTAACCTAACTAACGTCCTAACCACCTAACCACCTAACCTCCTAACCTAACTAACGTCCTAACCACCTAACCACCTAACCTCCTAACCTCCTAACCTAACCTTCTAACAACCTAAACTAAGCCCAACCTCCTTCCTTCCTTCCTTCCTTCCATTATTTCCCCCATCCTTCCTCCATCCCTTCAGTGTTCCCTTCCCCCCCCTCCCCTTCCTTCCCCCCTCCCCCTCCTTCCCCCCTCTTCTCCCCCCCTTCCCCCCCACACCGGGCCAGTAGTATATCTTGTAAAGGCGGGCAGCACTGTCTTGTATGTATATATATTTGGTATAAATAACCATTACCTTCACTAGCGTCACGCTGATCTGTGTGGCGGTGGGGAGAACTTTTATCTCGCCTTCCTTTTATCTCTCTTCTGTTCTCTCTCTTTCTTCTTCTTTTTTCTCTTCTTTTATCTCCTTTCTTTTATCTCTCCTTTC
>JACEEZ010002417.1:0-17214 GCA_016584305.1 Chionoecetes opilio
AAATATAAAATATATATGAAATATATAATATATATTTATATATATATAATTATAATAAAAATAGATTAAATATAAAAATAATTAAAATAAAATATAATATATTTATAAAATATATTTTTTTTTTTTTTTTTTTTTTTTTTTTTTTTTTTTTTTTTTTTTTTTTTTTTTTTTTTTTTTTTTATATAAGTATAAAATGTATTAAATTATATATATATATATAATATATATATTAATATAATATTAATTATATAAAATATATATAAATATAAAAATAAATAATAATAAATTTATAAAATATAAAATATAATATCATATATATAACTAATAATATCATAATTAGATATATTTAAATATAATATAATATAATATATATAATAATTATATTAATATAAAAAAAAATATAATATAATAATATTAAATATATATAATATATATAAAATATAATAATTATATATATATATATAAATATCATATATATATAATATATATAAATAATAAACATATTTTATAATATAATATAATATAGTTTAAATAGATATAATATTATAATATATATTATAATTATAATACATTATATATAATATATATAAATAATAATATATATATATATAATATAAAATAATATATAAATATATATATATAGTAAATATATAAAAAAATTTTATATATATAGAATATATATATATAAATATATATATACATATATATTAAATATCATATAATATATATTTTATATATATAATATATATAATATAATATATAGAAATTTAATATATATATAATATTATAATAAAATTATATATAAATATATATAATAATATAATATAAAATATATTATAAAATATATTATAATAAAATTTTTATATAAATATAATATATATATATAATATATATATAATATATATATAATTATAGTTTTAATAAAATATAATTATATGTAATTATAAATATATAAAAATTATATATAATATATAAATTATAATTATAATATAATATAAATATATTTTAAATATATATAATATAAAAATATAATAATAAAAATTAATATAGATATATATATAAATATATATATAAAAATAAAAATTATATATATATAAAAATTATAATATATAAAAATATATAAAAATTAAAAAATATAAATTATATATATATATATATATATTAATTAAAATATACTATATATATATATAATATATATATAATAATAATATAATAATATATTAAATATAAAATTTAAAATATATATATATATAAAAATATATAATATATATATATAATATTATATAAATAAAAATATATAATATATATATTATTATAATATAAATAATATATTATAAATTAAAATTTTAAAATCTATATCTAATATTATATATAATATTATATTTATTATACTTTATTATATATATATATTTTTAATATAAATTTATAATTATATATATAATATTTATAAATTTTATATATAAATATATATAAAATTTTTAAAATATTTTTATTTATAAACCCAATATTTTATAAAAATTTTATATATATATATATATTTTATATTTTTATTATATATTATATATATATATATATATATTTTTTATAAAAAAATATACAAAGATATATATTATAATATATATATATATATATATAATATATATATATATATTTTATAATATTAGTATATTATTTTATATTATTTTATATATATAATATATAATATATATAAAATATATATATTATATATATAATATATAATATTTTTATATTTATTTTTAATATTAACATACCCTTATATTATATTATATTTTATTTTAAATTTTTATATAATATATATACATATTTATATATACATATATATATACATATCTATATATATATAATATATACATATCTATATATATATATATATATACATATATACTATCTATATATAACAATATCTATAATATATATATATATATATATATATATATATATAATATATATACTATATATATCTATATATATAATATATATATATATATATATATATATATATATATATATATATATATATATATATATATATATATATTATATATATATATATATATAGATATTAATATATATATATATATATATATTAGGGTGGTCCCGGCTACGGGGTGTAATAAACAAATTGCTCAAAACCAATATCCACATACTTTATTTTTGTTCACTATCATAGAGTAATGATCTCGTGAAATTTGAACTATATCCGTGAACATTTAGAGGTCGCTCCATCATCTCGCTTTCTATCATAGGATTTAACCCGCAAAATATCACATACCCGAATTGGAGCACTTCCTTACATCACAGACCACAATGGTGTTGATTTCTGAAGTTTCCGGGGTTGATAACCCCATAGACCACATTTTATCAACTAAAAACTGATATACAGCTGTCTGAATGCTGAATTTCTTTATTTGGTTTCCGCAGTAAATTTTAGGGGTAGGCCATACCCTGGTTAGGGTACTTCTAGTAGAGATAAAGTAAAATGGTTCGCATTTTTCAACTCAGAAGGGTCGATTTACAAATAGAAGTGGTTTCATCGACACTGATTTATTGACAATTCACACAATATTGCCAAAAAAATCGTTTTCTATAGGAAAATAGAGAAATTGAAATTTTCTGTCATATTTTGCAGGGTTTAGTAAATAAATGAAATATGAAAGCATTTCTATGTGTAAATCGACCCTTCTGCGTTCCAAAATGCAAACAATTTTGTTCTATCTCTATTAGAAGTACCCTAACCAGGGTATGGCCTACCCCTAATTTACGGTATGAAAACCAAATAATGAAAATCAGCATTCAGACAGCTGTATATCAGTTTTTATTTGATAAAATGTGTCTATGGGGTTATATATATATATATACATATATATATATATATATTATCTATATATATATATATATATATATATATATATATATATATAATATATATATATATATATATATATATATATATATATATATATCTGCTGGGTGCCGTGGCTTGGGCTGGCACCGTGCGCGGCCGTTGGCGGGAAGTTTAGGCCTCCTCTGTTACCAAGAGGCACCCTTGGCCGTTGGCGAGAAGCTTAGGCCTCCTCTGTTACCAAGAGGCACCCTTGGCTGGGTATGGCGGGAAGCTCTTGCATACATCAATGGTTTATAATAATAATAATAATAATATCCTACATAGGCTCGGTCTCGCTACATGAGATGTCCGCATCTCGACAAAAGGAACTGAACAATGGAGATGGGATTAACCGAGGGGACACCAATAAATGGGCACATACCTACCTATATAGATATACATGAGAATAGAAAAGAGAAGGACACAGGGAAAGGATTCGTACTCGTAAAAATAATATGGAAAACATAAATTGTGGAAGATACCGGCCGGCATGGTACCAAACAGACATATGAGTACGAAAAAATAATATTATTGAGACATAACCTCATGGAAACGGTGGACAGGAAATACATCATATAGGACATGGAAACTAGAGTAAATTAGATTGTTACCTCACACTACTATGAAGGAAATAAGGATGTTCAGAGGACTGAGGAGCTGGTGAAGGAGTAGTAGAAGTGGAAGTAGAAGGAGCTGGTTGAGGCTGTTTTGGAGGGAGGGGAGACTCTGGAGGAACGATGTTAGGGTCCTCACAGTCAAGGCCTTTGGAGACTTTCTTAAGAGAGTCAAGGTGGGCAACTTTCTTAGTGCCGGCAGTTAAGTGAAGCAACTGAACCTTATTCCCATGTTCCTGAGCTATGACCCGGAAGGGGCCGTCAAACTTAGGGTCTAATTTGGAGTGTTTGACCTCAACCAGGGAATACACAATGTCACCTACGTTATGTGTGAAGGTGGAAGCTGAATTATTGTGATATAGGAGCATATCAGCTTTAGAGAGGGCAAGAGATTGTTGTATTCGTTGGTGTATTTGTTGGAAGGTGTGAACCTTATTCTTGACAAAGTCATCATAGTTGTATAGAGACTTCGAAGGTTGGGACAAAAGATCAGAAGGAAGACATTTGTCCTGAGCAAACTGAATGTAATGTGGTGTCTCAGAGACAGATTTGTTGAGGGTGGAATTGAGAGAAGCCATCACCTGAGGAGTATAGGTGTCCCAAAGGGTGTCAGTCTCAGGAATAATGGAGCGTAAGGTGTTGAGGATCCTACGGTTACAACGTTCAACCAAACCGTTAGCACTGGGTCAGTAAGGAACAACATTACACTTCCTGATATTGAACTGTTTGCATAAGGAATCAAGAACTTGATTAACAAACTCCGTGCCGTTATCAGACAACAAAACCTTGGGAGTAGTGAAAGGACAAATCACATGATCAAGAAATACACGTGCCACTGTTTGTGCTGATTTCTTAGGCAGGGGATCAAGAATGGAAAAACGTGAAAAATGATCAACCACAACCATTAAATATTGATTTCCACGTTCAGTGAGAGCTAACTTTAACAAATCAATGCCAAGAACTTCCCATGGTGCTGAAGGCACCGAATAACTGAGAATGGGAACATGAGCATGTATATCACCTTTAGTTCTTGCGCAGGTATGACATATTTCAATGTAGTCCTTTATATCCTGTCTCATGGTGAGCCAGAAGAATTTAAGTCGAGCTTGTGCAAGTTACTTTTCCTTGCCAGGATGTGAAGCATTGGGTGTGTCATGAATGAGTTTCAGGACAGACTGAACCAGAGTTGGAGGAATGACAAGTTGGTGGATGAGACGAGACGGTTCATACTTGCCTGTAACTGTGGTTGCTTTGTACAGCAACCGCTCCTGAAGGACGTAATGTGAAAGAGAAGGAACCTTAGGAATGTCGGAGTCATCACCTGATTCAAGGTAATATATGACCTTTGTCCATGTGGGGTCATTGCGTTGGGTAGTGATGAGATCATCGTGAGAAAGCGTGTCAAATGGTGATGTTTGCATGGCAACAGGACATGTAAGTACACAGTTGCGAGAAAGAGCATCAGCAGCTATGTTAGCTTTTCCTTGAATGTACGCAAACTCAGGCATGAAATCTTGAATTGTAAGTAACCATCGAGCCATACGTCCTGACTGGTCCTTGGCCTTGAAGAGGTGAAGTAAGGGTTGATGATCCGTAAGGACCTTGATAGGGTAGCCATGAATGAGGTAACGAAACTTCTTTAGGGACCAAAGGACTGCAAGGGCTTCGATCTCCGTCACCGCGTAGTTCTTCTCTGGTTTGTTAAGTAGACGAGAGGCATACGCGATAGGGCGTAGTTTACCATCGTGGTCTTGCATGAGTACAGCACCGAGACCAGTGTAGCTAGCGTCAGTGTTGAGAATGAAAGGTTTAGTGTAGTTAGGGTATGTAAGAACAGGCGCCAAAGTGAGAGCGTGCTTAAGAGCAGCGAAGGCGTCTTCCTGACTGTCAGACCATTGGAAGGGCACATCTTTCTTGAAGAGTGAAGTGAGTGGAGAAGCCATGGCGGCATAGCCTTGGATAAATCTGCGGTAATAGGAGCTAAGTCCTACGAAACTACGGACTTGATCTACATTGACTGGAGTAGGATAATTAGTGACAGCGCTGACCTTGTTGTTTGACGTTTGAATACCGTCAGCGTTAATAAGATGGCCAAGAAAGGTAGTTTCTTTGCGTAGAAACGCGCATTTGGAGAGTTTAAGTTTCAAGCCTGCGTCCTGAAGACGGGTGAAAACATTTCCGAGTTTTTGGAAATGTTCTGGGACCGATTTAGAGAAAACGATCAAGTCGTCAAGGTAGGAGAAAAGTGTATTACCCATTAAACCAGTGAATATCAAATTTATCAAGCGTTGGAACGTCGAGGGTGATCCAGAAAGACCCATAGACATGCGACAGTACTGGTAATGTCCTGAGGGTGTAGAAAAGGCAGTGTATTCACGGCTTTCTGCGTCAAGTTCGACTTGCCAGAAGCCGGAGCACAAATCTAAGGTGGAGAAAACAGTGTTATGATCACCTAGATTCTGCAAAATATCCTCGAGGACTGGCATGAGATACCGAGAAGGAACCGTCAGTTTGTTGAGAGCTCGAAACTCGACTACAGGACGCTATTCGCCTGAGCTCTTTGGAACTAGGAACATTGGGCTATTGAAAGGACTGCTCGAGTCTACAATGATTCCACCAGTTAGCATTTCGGAGACCATGCGATCGACAATGGCATTCTTACTGTGGGCCATGCGATAAGCTGGTATGTAGGCAGGTTGGGCGTCTTTCATGAGCTTAATCTTATGAGTGACGACGTTGGTTTTACCTAGTGCCTCACCGGGTAGGGACACAATACTCCTAAAGTCGGTCAAGAGTTGAATAAGCTCATCCTGTGAATCTGGATGGTCTGTGGTTTGCACATGAGGTTGAAGGTCAGACAAATTTGGAGACGCCTGAACTGAAATGGAGTTAACTGAACTCGTGGACTCTTGTGGACATTCGGTGACACGAACGTCAGCTGGGTCGACGTAAAATGTACAAAGCCGTGTACCACAAGTGAGAGTGACTGGAACTGTGGTGACGTTAACCACATAAAGGTTTGATCTGCCATGATTTTTGAGTCTGCACAGCGCTGCGGGAACAGCTAGAGCAGAATGACTGACTGACTCAGGGAGAGACATAGCATCGACGTTCGAAACACCTTTTACCCGAACGTCTACAAGTGTGCATGAGTGTGGTAGAAGCTCAACGTTGGACGAGATGACAGCGTGACAGTGCTTAGCTTTGTCTTCTAAGACCTTTTGAAGTGAGACTTCTGGAAGTGGAGTGGTGTTATTAGACGTAGAGACGTCTGTGGCTATAAACCCGATGGAAGTCATACGTTTTCGTTTTGAGCGAGAAGGGCGACCAGCGGAACGACGACATGGTATGGATGGTGAATGTTAGTTCGGCATGTCAAGTGAAGAACTAGGACTGACGAACCTTGAAATCAAAAATTTGGGTCGTAGGATGCATGTGGAATAAGAGCTTGGGGGACCAAATAGTCACATGTAGGGGGGAGACAATGTTTTTATGAACAAGTCGGGGAAGAGCTCAAAGGTTTTTCTAACCTCTAAGGAACGTTCACGCCATAGGCCTGGGGGAAAATTACCACCAAACACCCTCTCATAATTGGTAGAGTGGTTTTTGTCCCCCCCCCCCCTTATGGAGAGGTATTTTCCCGCTCATAATGGGGGCGCGATAGGGATATGTATATATATTTGTAATTAAGGGGGAAATTTTAAAGGGAAATTTTAAGTAAATGATTATACTGGGATAGGAAAAATTAATATTCTCATTGGTTATAGCATTGCATTTAAAAAATTAGCCCTTGTTTTTTGAAAGCGCGGTCATTGGGCCCCCCTTGATTCTAGCCACCTGACATTAAACACGTGTCATGGGTTTTGGTACGGGGGTTTCGCCCCCTTTGGAAAATCGTACACTCCGAGCCTTAAAGGAAAACATCAATTTTTAAATAGACGTCGGGTTCTACAAAACAAAACACCCAGACCCTTGCCTTAAAAACCCTAATAAAAGTGCTTGTCTTAAAATTTTTGTACAATTAATTGTACATAAAGTGATAAAACCAATGGGACTGTTTAAAATACAACATGATATCTCCGCCGCGTCTTTAAAGTTACTTGGTGTGATAACCCTTGCCCCACGTTGGGCCCCCCTCCGCCCCCGCCTCTGTCATACAAGGGCGGCCCTGATCACGGGCGACCACTCGGATCAATACCAGTGCGTATTAATCAAACCCTGATCCCATCGCAACCCTACTATCCACCGATAGTTCCTATTAGTTGATTGGGCGGGGATAATGTGTCATGCGATAGAACAGGGGGTTTTGATTGGGTAAGGGACTTCAAATTTAAAATGGGTTTGGTTTTATAAATCACAAATATTGGCCCCTAGTAGGGAATATGATGAATGTATTCTAAGTGGTCTTTTAATTGTACGTGATTAGACCTATCACAACCCTGGTTTTGGGGGGGCGAGGGGGGGGTGTTTTCGAAGCGTCAAAAATGATCAGCTGTTCAACTACCATACCCTCACCCTGTGGTAGTAGATGCTAAAGGGTTACGTACTATTATTTTTGAAATAACTAAAGGGGGGGTTGGGCCATGGCCTGGTTATGCCCTTGTTAGGCCCCGCCAACAGCCTTCCCGCACTTATAATATAATTCATTATCAACTAACAATGTTTTTTAGTAACGTAATTTTCATTTAATTTTTCATTTGAGTTAATTTAAAAATCAGACGGAAGGGGACAAATCTTACTCTAAATTGGGGTTTTGGCTGACACGTTATATAAACTGTGATGAAGCAGGGGGGACTAACCCTATAGACTATAATTTTTTTAAACTCAGGTCTGCTAATGCAAAAACTAAATGGGAAAAATATGAGACGGCTTACTGCCTATTGAAGTTTTTAAAAACAACGGGGGATAAAAAAATTATTCACAATGGTTATCAACAAACACGAATGTCAAAGATATCTCGTAAAGTAATTAAATACGAGGGATTACTGGGTGTGCTCATAATTTCAACAGCTAAAACTTCTTTAACCCAAAATTTGCAAGGTATCTGCAAAAACCCCCCCACAGGGAATCACGATTATTTCGCCCGAAGTAATCAGCTATACAGCTACCCTCAGAGTTTAAAGGTCCCTCGTTTGTGGGTAGTTATCCTGCGCCTGTTACCAAATCAAACACCTTAATTAAGATTCCAAAATCCTCACCTACCTAAACCACTTAGACCCACTCAAATAATAGACAATCCCACTCTGGGGCGACTTCTATAAGTACAATAATAAATTGTGCTTATTGAGGGAACATAGACCCTCCCTTAATATTTTCAATTTTACACGAGATTAAAGGTTAATGCGCCCTTGGGTTTTGCCTACCCTTTTTCCGTGGAAAAAATGCTTCAAAAGTTGCCCTAAAACTTAAAACTTGTAAAAAAATTAAACAACTGTTCATAACATGCTCTTTTTCCTAACGTGATAATAAATCAACCCCACAGTATTTTAAAAAAAGGGGTCACTAATAAGAGTATTCAGAGATGTTTTCCAAATGCCGGTTGAAGGTGGGGCCCTAATGGTATGTTACCCTTCTTAGTATGGTTTTTTTTCGGAACGGTTCACTCCTGTTTGATACTGGGGTTTACTAACCCTTTAAAGGGGGGATTGCCGGATGACGCCCCTTGAGGGCTGGTAATTGCTTCGTTCCCGGGTAACGTCAAATAAAATAGTATTGGGCTTAACGTGGGCGAGCGGTTCCTAGTTATTTATAAAATTTTTTATGCCAAAGGATTCGAGTAAGAAATAACTCAAAAAATATATATTTTTATTTAATAGTACCTGTAAGGTTTATACATTATAATGTCAGCTGTTCGTTTTTGTAACGGCCAATGAAACTGTGTCTAATAGACAAGCCGGGGAACCGTTATACGTGACAAGGTACTCCAACCCCAGGGGTGGGGTACACACAGAACCCGAAAGGTGTGAGGAGTAGGACGCAAGGGTAAAGCGTCCCCTTCGTTCTCTGTGTTCTGTCTCTCTCCTCCGGCCATTTTCAGCTAAAGGAAAAGGGCGGGAATGGCAGTTTTGGGGGACATGTCTCTCAGGCCGTTGCACTCTCGTAAGCGTCATCATCCTTGGGCAGACGCTGAGATGACACACACACAACTTTTCGTGCGTCCCAAACCGGGCGAGGTTTCTACGTGTTGCATCAAACACCGGTTACGTCCAAGTCATTCTTATGGGCCATGGGGTGATACTTCGTCAAGTAACCTCTCAAAAAGGGGCGCACTCAGCATTCGCTGGCGACCCCAACCTCGGACATCCTGTCTTAGTATAGATTAACACATAGATATTAGCCAGTACCTAATAGTAATACGTCTAGTAAAGACAATTTTTGACGTGGTGCACAAAGATCCTTCAAAACAGAGAGATAGTTGAATTATTACAACACCCATAATTAATAAAGTAACATAGCCAATCAGTTTTCTCGCCAATAATGGGCTCAAATATGACATAGTTTAACCCCTAGTCCAATTAGGAAAATATAAAATTTGGGGACCGCTGAGTATTCAAAAATATTGGTATCAGTTTTTACTGTTCATGGATAAAAGACACGCTAAATGCTGAGGGTTAATGGTTTAAACTAGTTGTAATCTTTCAAGGACGTTGATGGTCCTTTCCAATTAATAATAGGGGCCGATTATTTTTTGGGGTTCCTAAGGAAGGCATCAAAAAACTAAGTCTCAATTTCACTATGCTGGGGTAAGGTAATAAAGGGACCCCTCCCCATACCCATACGTCGAACGGAAGTAATTTCCCAGCATGCACAAACCCCCATTAATTCCAAATGGAACCATTCTTTTCCCACACCAATAAGTGAGGTTTTAGAGAAAAGTGGTATTCCAGTTCATAATGAATATATTGCCACTAATGAAAATCCTAATAATAATGTGTCGCGAGGAGATAGCAACCTCAAATTGAATACAGGATTATGGTTTAAAGGCCCTACCTGGCTGAAAGAGTGTAATAATAATCCTAATATGGTTTCCACTCAGTCAGACATATCTGAAGATATATGGTTGAAAGGCCCTACCTGGCTGAAAGAGTGTAATAATAATCCTAATATGGTTTCCACTCAGTCAGACATATCTGAAGATATAATAAGGGAACCTGAACTGATCCCAGATCCTGTGATAGACATAGAAAGGTTTTCCTTATTGAGCAATATTCCCTGCAGGGTTAATACTCCCTGCAGGATTGATATTCCCTGCAAGGTTGATACTCCCTGCAAGGTTAATATTCCCTGCAAGGTTAATACTCCCTGCAAGGTTAATACTCCCTGCAAGGTTAATATTCCTTGCAAGGTTAATAAAAAGGATAGCTCTGATCCTTTGAAGTTTTGGATCAGAACAATACAGAAGCAGGTATTTCATGAGGAATATCAGCTATTGGCCTCAGCCAGCCCCCATAGGAACAAATTGACCATATTGGGTCTGTTCCTTGATCATGAGGGTATTAGGTGTCGAGGTCGAAATTTGAATCAGCTATTGGCTTCAGCCAGCCCCCATAGGAACAAATTGACCATATTGGGTCTGTTCCTTGATCATGAGGGTATTAGGTGTCGAGGTCGAAATTTTCAAGCTGATTTTCCAAATAAAACTTGCCATCCCATACTAATTCCCAAACGCCATCATCTTACTAAATTGTTGGTGGAAGAATATCATAGGAACTCATTACATGGCGGAATGGCTACAATTTTAGCCGATATCAGGTGTAATTTTTGGATAAATCATGGTAGACAGGCAGTCAAATATTACCTCAAATCTCTCATTAAATTTAATAGATCTGAGTGTAGACTAGTCTCCTATCTAGGTCCCCCTGAACTTCCCGCTGATAAAGAGATCCTAAAACCATTTGAGGTCAATGGTGAGGACTATACTGGGGATACTATAACATAAGGAGATAACTCTCCCCCGATCAAGTATATGTCAGCATATGCACTGGTACCTCTATCAAGACTATTAATTTCAAAATAGCTAAAGACCACAGTGCCGAAACCACTATTGAAATGTTCCGGCGCTATGTGGCCTGGGGTGATGTCACATGAAGCGTAACTTCAGTTTTCGCCGGCCCCCAGGGTGGAAATTATCCACCAAACGCCCTCTCATAATTGGTAGAGTGGTAGTTTGTTTCCCCCCCCCCCCTAGTGAGAGGTATTTTCCGCTCATAATAGGAGGGCGCGTATAGGGATATGTATATATAATTGTAATGGGTAATGGGTAATAATTAAGGTAATTTAAGTAAATGATTAGTACTGGGATAGGATCAATTAATATTTCCAGTGGTTAATAAGCATTGCACTTAAATAATTAGCACCTTGATTTTGAAGCGCGGTCATTGGCCGCCACCCATTAGATTCTAGGCCACCTGACATGAAACACGTGTCATAGGTATTGGTAGCGGGGGTTTCACCCACCTTGGAGAATCAGTACACTCCGAGCCCTTGAAAGGATAACATCAATTGTTAATAGACGTGCTGGTCTACAAGAACAGTACACGCCAGACCCTCGCCTTAATAACATCTAATATAGTGCTTGTCTATAAAGATTTTGTACATAGTTAATTGTACATATAAGTGATAAAACCAATAGGACTGTGTTAGAATACAACACTGATATCAATCCGCCGCGTCGTTAAGTTACTTGGTGTGATAACCACTTGACGCCTACGATTGCGCCTCCGCCCACCGCCTCTGTCATACAAGGGCGGCCCTGATCACGGGCGACCACATCGGATCACATGACCAGTGCAGTATTAATCAAACCCTGATCCGCATCGCAACCCTACTATCCACCGATAAGTATCCTAGTTAGTTGATTGGCTGGGATAATGTGTCGATGCGATAGAACATGGGTTTTGATTAGGTAAGGACTTCAAATTAAATAGGTATGTTTTATAAATCAACAAATATATTGGTGCCCCTAGTAGAGGAATATTGATGATCATGTGATTCTAAGTGGTCGTTAATTGTGACGTGATTATGAGCCTATCACAACCGCTGGCTATGAGGCTGGAGGCGGGGTGCTTCGAAGCGTCAAGAATGACTCAGCTGTTCAACTACCATATGCCATCACCCTGTGGTAGTAGATAGCATCAGAGGTTACGTACTAGTTAGTTGTAATAACTAAAGTGGGGGTTGGCCATAGGCCTGGTTATGCGCCTTGTTAGGGCAGCCAACAGCGCTTCCCGCACTTATAATATAATTAATTATCAACTAACAATGATTTTAGTAACGTAATCTTGCATTTAATATTTCATTTGAGTTAATTAAAATCACCACCTTGGAGCATCAGTACACTCCGAGCCCTTGAAAGGATAACATCAATTGTTAATAGACGTGCTGGTCTACAAGGACAGTACACGCCAGACCCTCGCCTTAATAACATCTAATATAGTGCTTGTCTATAAAGATTTTGTACATAGTTAATTGTACATATAAGTGATAAAACCAATAGGACTGTGTTAGAATACAACACTAATATCAATCCGCCGCGTCGTTAAGTTGCTTGGTGTGATAACCACTTGACGCCTACGATTACGCCTCCGCCCACAGCCTCTGTCATACAAGGGCGGCCCTGATCACGGGCGACCACATCGGATCACAAGACCTTGTATTAATATAGACCAGTATTAATCAAACCCTGATCCGCATCGCAACCCTACTATCCACCAATAAGTATCCTAGTTAGTTGATTGGCTGGGATAATGTGTCGATGCAATAGAACATGGGTTTTGATTAGGTAAGGACTTCAAATTAAATATGTTTGTGACATAAACTCCCACAGGCTCCTTGCAAGCGGGGGTAGAGATCGATCTCGTTTTGGGTTAGAGCAGGACGGCCAATGAGAGCGTCAGCTGGAATGGTTATACCGTCTGCTATATAGTAAGTCAGCCTGACAGGTGGCAAGTCAGGACATAGGTATGTGTTAAACATAACTTTACCTAGAGTAGTGAGTGCAGTTCCATCTATTCCACAAAGTTGTGGGTCAGAAGGTTCTAAAATTATTAATCTACGATTACGCACGGATCTGATGTTATCAAAGCACGCTTTAGTCATGATATTTACTGAAGAACCTGTATCAACAAACAAGGTGAAATAGTGCTGGTTGACTTCAACTTGCAAAATCATTGGGTTCTCCCAAAGTGTATTAGAAATGGTATACAAAGGGAGTGAAGGTTCATCTGTGTGAGCTGGCTCGTGTTGCTCGGAGGAGTGCAAGTCGTGTGATAGTCATTGAGGGTTATACTTCTGTGAATGGCGAAGAGATTGTGGTCCTTCACGACCGTCAGAGGTGTTGTGTTGCTGTGAATATCGAGGAGCGTTTGTTCCTGCGCGACATTCAGAAGTGTTATGACCACATTGACCATGGTGATCACAAAAGCGTGGAATATACTGCTGGTTTGGAAAATGACGTTGTCGTGTAAAGCAACGCTCGATCGTGTGTCCCTTGTGTTTGCAATAATAGCAGTACGAGGCAAGTGAGTGATTAGCCCGGGACTGTCGTGAATATGAAGATTAGCGTTGTCTTTGACGATTGTTTGAGGGTGAACGTGTGTGTGAATTGGACGGAGTGTATGAGTTGGGCGGAGGACGAGAAGTGCCTCGTGGTTGGTGGTATTTGTTTTGTGTAGATATGGCATCGAAGCATTGTTCGAGAACACTAGAGAGGAAGAGTCCTCGAAATTAGAAGCAAATTCAGTTAAAGTGTCTTCTGGAGCAAAGTTAAGGTGTTTGTCAGACGCCTGTTTTGCTGTGGCAGGATGTATGAGAAACATGAGGGTGTAGTAACCTAAAAGGTTACCTACAGCTGTCAGTGTCATTTTTCCTTCATCAACCCATTCCGAAGATTCCAGCTGTCTTATTAAGTATAATTTGACGTTGGATGATTTCTGCAAGGCTGACATGACTGGCATTGGGTGTTCTTGCCTTTTGTGATTGTCGGCTAGTCTAAAAAGTGGTGCAAGGCTACCGAACTTTTGACTGCCAGAGGAATATTTGGTAAATTTAGCTTTGTATTCATCATAGGTCTTAATGGTGAGAAATAGATCACTCTGAAGGTATTGTCCTGCGAGACAGTCCGATAAGTCACAGCGGGACTTTAGTTGAGTGATTTTAAGACTGTCGAGGGTGATGTTATGACGTCCGATCTCATCATCTACCTCTCTAAGCAGAATTTATACGGGTATATTTGCACCGGTAAACTTAGGATAGGAAGGAACTTCATGTACCAGAGTGACGGAGGATTGTGTTGGTGGGTCAGGCATGATGACAGGAGAATGTGTGTAAGAAGCCGAAAGGAATGAAAATATCAGAGAGTACACAAAAGGTATTGCATGTAATAATAATAATATAATATAAGTAGTACGTATAAATAAAAAATTGAAAGCTATGCAAGATAACGTGAATAAAAGGAAATCACACGGTGTAATTTGAGGATTGTCAGTGTATCACTGATGGAACAAAAGGTATGTGTGTAAGTGGGGATCGTCAGTTTATCACTTATGTAACAAAAGAAAAAAATAAAGGAACTAAATAAAAGAGCCCTTACGCTCACAAAACACAAATACCGTAACTCAGCGGAAGCCCATATAGTCCAAAGGGGTGGCGTGTCAGGAGTATCAGACACGGACAACGGACACTGTTAGGCGGACGCAGTAACACAGTCACACAGCGTTGCGGGTATAACAGGCCACAGGATCCGTAGGAAGTCGAGTAAATATCAGCACACAGTCACAAATGATTAAAATAATAAGGTGGAAACACACCACAGGATTACAGAAGGTATGGCAGGGGGAAAACAAACCATCCAAGATGGCGGTGTGTTATTGTTTGGAAATATTACAAGATGGCGGACCAAGACCAAGAGAAATACGGTATAAGACCGAGACCTCAAGGATGGCCGCTTGGACAGGGAGGATTACAATGGCGGACACAAAAATATGCCTGGTAAGTGTCCCAAAATGGTGGACACAAAAGAGATGGCACTACAAAAAATTGAAACCAGAAAATGAATTATGCACTCAAAAGTAAGTCACAGGGACGGGATGCCTGAGAGACACAACTCAACCAGGTATAGGTTTACTAAGCATATGTAGACACAAGCTATAGGGTATTGAATGCACATGGGGAAAAAAATAATAATAATAATGTTATGGAATACTTAACGAATGTTTGGAGACGTGGTGGAGAGGTGGAACAGGTAGAGGTGGCTGGCTGTGTTGGATGAGGAAGATACAGCGCGATGAAACAGGAAGCGATGTGTGGAGGGGCGGCGTAGGTGGAGGCGACGTTGAATCAGGCGGCGTGGAGGTCCGGGCGGCGTAGGTGGAAGCGACGTTGAATCACGCGGCGTGGAGGTCCGGGCGGCGTAGATGGGAGCGACGTTGAATCACGCGGCGTGGAGATAAGTGGAGCTGCCGTTGTTGGCTGGGGTGGATGGTCGGAGCTGCCGCGTGGTCTGTGCGGGTGGTGGTGGCGAGGATGGCGTGGGGCGGCCTTGTGTTGGCGAGGGTGGCTGGTGGCGTGGGTATTGGCGGCGTGTCTCAGAGAGACAATGGGAACTTATGAACGTACGATTTTACCAGATCCCACTGCTAAACCACCAATATGTAGGAGAAGGATAACTCCGTAGGGTGTTAAGCAGGGTGATGAAAGACTGTAAACTGTTTGTGTAGTTTATTGAATACAAGGATAACTGGTATCACGTCGTGGGGACGGCCGAGATATACGTCTACACGCCTAGGTGGCTCCAGGTGATCTGCTGGGTGCCGTGGCTTGGGCTGGCACCGTGCGCGCCGTTGGCGGGAAGCTGAAGCCTCCTCTGTTACCAAGAGGCACCCTTGGCCGTTGGCGGGAAGCTTAGGACTCCTCTGTTACCAAGAGGCACCCTTGGCCGTTGGCGGGAAGCTTAGGCCTTCTCTGTTATCAAGAGGCACCCTTGGCCGTTGGCGGGAAGCTTAGGCCTCCTCTGTTACCATGAGGCACTCTTGGCCGTTGGCGGGAAGCTTATAGTCCAGTCAAAATATGAATGGACCCACCACAAATTGCAATAGAAACGAAGTTATATTTTTCTGAAACCTTGATGCCTACTGAATATCTGCCCAAGATTATACTTAAATATTTTGAGTGGAACATGGTTTTTCAGGTCATTTGCGTTTTGGTTACTTTTTCGGACTACCGCAATAATTGGAAATTAAATATACGACAATATCACTCTTAATAATACAACAAAACAACTTTTAATTATTTATTTAACCAGTTGTGGCCTGGTTATGGCAAATGACAACTGTCACATGCAATAATGAACAAAATATTATGCCTATCATTTTTTGCACATCAAAAAATATGGGATTAAATTTATACTTAAAATGTGACGCTTATCATTTAAACCCATTATTACTGATCCCCCCTTAGCTGTGAAATGCAGCAATAAAACTTGATTTATATATAGCCCCTCACCAAAAATGTATTGCTAGTCTTCTTCAGGAAACTGACATTACCCGTAAAGGTGATACCGGGTATTAAATTTGAGCTGATGTGCATATCCTCCTTCTTGTTCGAGACTTAAATAGCTGCTTCGCAAAGCGTGTTTGCCTCAGCATCAAATCCTTGCACCTGCCGTTTAAAAAAATTTAAAAAAAAAAAACCCCCATC
>JACEEZ010002417.1:18575-45506 GCA_016584305.1 Chionoecetes opilio
GTAATACATGACTTATAAGTCAACTTGTACATACTATCGATACCTCTACACACACAGCACACACAACACAACCACAACACAGCACCCAACACGCACACACACACACACGCACACACACACACACTAATGTTTACCGATACTACTGTTATTTTTCTTTTATCACTGATCACCTTCTAACAGACACCTCTTTTTTTGAGCTAGTGTAGTCTTAACGCTACCTACATCCACCTTTCATCCCCATCCATGAACTTATCTAGCCTCCTTTTAAAGCTCCCTAAGCCTCCTTTTAAAGCTCCTAAGCCTCATTTTAGGAACATAGAAGAGGAATGAATGAAGGAAGGAAATAAACATAGAACGTAGGGAAGGTTATGGAGCTTGATATAATTAGGGATGGTTGGTAAGGTTATGTAGGTTGTTGTTAGGGTATTAAAGCTCCCTAAACCTCCTTTTAACCCTTCACGCCCAGATCTTTCCTTTGCTATATAAAAAATCGTCTGTTGTTAGCCAAAAAATTAAGAAAAGTCACTAAATATACCAAATTAGTTCGTGGACAAGGATACTAAACAGGTCATATCTATAAAAACATTGCTTATATTCACTACAAATCATCTAATGGTACACAAATTACAATGGAAATGACGTTCTAGGTCTCAAGGGGTTAAAGCTCCCTAAAAAAGATCTCGTGTAGCAGAGCGTAGTTTCGATCTACGGACCTCTGGGTTATGGGCCCAGCACGCTTCCACTGCGCCACTCTGCTTCTGTTTAACGGCGGCAATTATTTGATATATTCCTAAATTTTTATTATTTGATAGATTTTTAACTATTTATTATTTGAAAGATTCCTAAAGTGTTTCTATTTCTCTCCACCACCGACCACCTCGCCCTAACGTGTAAATATGTGACGTAATATATGACGCCCAGCCACTCGGCTTCTGAGCCTGCGACCACCACTATCAATTGAATTTTCATAACATGTGTTGGCACTTTTCCAATATTGCTAAATTTTGTTAGGTGGTGGTCGTGGTGGTGGTGATGCCTGTAGTGTTGTTGTATTTCCCATCTAGCATGCACCAGGAGGAAATAAGAACATAAGAAAATAAGGAAACTACAAGAGGCCGCGAGACCTACACGAGGTAGGTCCTGTTACTTAACACTACCTACATCTCCATCCATAACACTGTCTAGCCAGTTTATGGAACTGTCGCCGATAGGATCTCTCTCCGAAACGCCAACCGAGAACTCTCACCAACAGTGGAACACTCGCCGACGTGAAAATTTTCGGCGATAGTCCCCTGGTACTCCCCCCCACCCCCGCTCGTTCACTAACGAGAAGACCTAAACACGTGTCAACTGGCAAACAATAACCTAACTCAAGATAAATAGCTAGAACTGTCGCCAGAAATAGGAACACCCGCCGACGTCGGCGAGAATTCCTATCGGCGACAGTTCCAGGTACCGTCCTAGTACTGCAGATAGGTGAAATATTTGGAAGAATTGTGGGTTTGGTGAAACAAGCATGAAATTTGGCAGGCAATTAAAAAAGGTGCTTGGGAAGATATTTGGCTATAAGGCCATTCCAGATTCATTCCTTGAGCGGAGTGCCTGCCATTTTACAAAATGGCTGCCAAAATGTCTTCTCGAATGTTTCTATCCGCCATAGCAATGGTGCTCTGTGCACTCTTTTATGTTTTTCCTCTACTTTTTTTGGCATTCTACATATGGCAGACAGCTTGAAGGCGGACACTCGCAGCAAGAGAGGCAAGGGAGTTAGGAGACGAGTCGAGCCATCAAGTGCAGTTCCTGGAAACTGGCAAGAGTTTCTCCGCATCAACGTCAACAAGACGGAGCTGTTCTCCTTCCTGGCTTCTAACGTGGCAGACATGGACACCAACAAACATCTCATCACCACACAAGGCGCTGGCGTTCTTTGCTCCAATCGCCAGGACGTGTCAGCTCTAGCGCCATGCACGCATGAGGAGGCTGACACTCGTATCCTCCTGCACCTACAGGATGCCGTACAACAGGGGTACAGCAAAGTGTCAATACGCACAGTTGATACAGACGTGGTAGTCCTGGCCATAGCATCAGCCAATCGCCTCAACATCTCTGAACTGTGGATTGCCTTTGGAGCTGGGAAGAGCTTCAGGTTCATCGCTGCTCATGAGATCGCTAAAGCTATTGGTCCTGACCGATGTGTGGCCTTGCCGATGTTCCACGCCTTCACTGAATGTGACACAGTTTCCTGTTTTGGCGGCAGGGGCAAGAAGACTGCATTGGACACCTGGACCACCTATGGAGACGTCACACCAGCATTCTGCGCCTTGGATGCCATGCCAGACCCACGTGCCATTGACGAATGGATGCAACCACTGGAGCGATTTGTAGTCCTGCTGTACGATCGCAGCAGCACAGAGGAGGGTGTGAACCAGGCAAGGAAACAGCTGTTCAGCAAGAAAGGCAGAGCTATTGATGGTCTGCCTTC
This sequence comes from Chionoecetes opilio, assembly GCA_016584305.1. Lineage (NCBI taxonomy): Eukaryota > Metazoa > Arthropoda > Malacostraca > Decapoda > Majidae > Chionoecetes > Chionoecetes opilio. The sequence goes on from JACEEZ010002417.1 coordinate 21,058, forward strand.
TACACAGGCTGCACTCTTCCAACACACCAAGAGAGCTGTCTACCACGCTGGTCACTGTTGGGCCCAAATGATGACCCCTGCTCCAGAGCTTCCGTCACCAAGTGAATGGGGCAATAGGACGCACCCTTGCCTCACTCCTGTATTCACAGGGAAGAAGCTGGATACACCTGTCCCACACTTCACAGCACTCTCAGTCCCAGAATACAGAGCAGTTATCAAACCAATAGTCCTTGCAGGAATCCCTCGAAGTCGCAGAAGATCCCAAAGTGACTCACGATGCACTGAGTCAAATGCCTTCTTGAAATCAACATAGGCTGCAAGCATCCCCTGTCGAAACTCACGTCGGCGTTCCACCAGGACACGAAGCGCTAGGATACGGTCCGTTGTTGACTTACCAGGCGTGAACCCAGACTGCTGAGGTCTCTGATGTTTCACCAGATGACTGCGAATCCGTGTCAGCAATAGATGGGCAAGCACCTTGCCTGGTACGCTGAACAGTGTAATACCGCGGTAATTGTTGCAGTCCTGACGGTCCCCTTTCCCTTTCCAGATAGGGACGACCAGCCCCCTTTTTCAGTCAGAAGGAATGGTACCTGATTGCCACACGGCAGTCAGGACAGCATGCAACCCGCGGATCATGGCCTCACCCCCAGCTTTGAGGAGCTCCGCACTGATATTACAAACACCAGCTGCCTTTCCACCCCTCAACTTTGCTACAGCCTCTCTGACTTCCTCAAGAGAGGGTGCGGTTTCGTCAATGGGAGGATCGGCATCCACTGCCTGTAACCCAGTGGTGTGAAGCTGCTCAGTTGGAGGGTCCACCGTGAACTACTGCCCAAAGTACTCAGCCCAACGAGCCATCTGCCCATCCATGTCCGACACGAGGCGCCCATCTGCAGTTCGAATAGCACTCGCCCGAGAAGGAGACTTGGAACGGAGCTTCTTCAGAGCTCGGTAGGTGGTCGGAGGTCATTAGCGTTCAAATGAACCCTCGACATCCTCAGCGAGACTCCTGACATACCTCTCCTTGTCTCTCCTCAGGAGGGTTCTAGTCCGGCGTGACAGAGCCCTGTGCTGGTCCCGGTTCCCAGCCAGCCTGGCAGCGCGACTCTCCTCGATTTTCTCCAGCGTCTCCGTCGAGACAAAACCACGCCTTGACCTCGGGCGCTCCCCAATACACTCCTTGGCAGCCTGTAGAGTTTTCACGTTTGAAGGTATCCCACAGTTCTATAGGTCCCCGAGAGAAACCGAGCACATCAAACCGATTTGAGACTGCCACCGCATACTCATGCGCACATGTCAAGTCCTTCAGTTTCTCAAGATGAAACACAGTATGGTTACCTCCTGAGATTCTTCTGGACTTGACATGAAGCTTAAGTGTAGCAACAACAAGTCTGTGATCTATTCCAAAGAACTCAGCACTCCGGTAAACCCTGCAGTTCTGGAGGATCCTCCAACGAGTACTAACGAGGATGTGGTCGATCTCCTGAGCTACCCCTCCGGCATTACTATACCATGTCCAGCGGTGCAGCTCTGGCATCTGATACCAAGAACCTGCAATTCTCAACCTTCTGGATCTTGCAAAGTTCAGAAGCAGAGAACTGTTGGTGTTTATGGTACCGGAGCCATGGGGACCAACACATAACTCGTAGCCATCTCTCACAGTGCCAGTAGTAGCATTGAAGTTGCCCAAGACAATGAGTGTGTCCCGAGGAGGACACTGGTCTAAACTATGGAGGTGGAGGAGTGTCCTCCATATACATGTAGACAGGGAATTATAGGTAAGTTATATCATCAAGTTAACCTCCCCACCTCACTGTTCCCTTCCTCACATCCCCCCAACACTACACCCCACCCCAGCACCACCCTACAACCATGACCTGCTCTACATGGCCTGCGCCGGTCACCCCCTTAGGCCATGGACGCAGGTGCTCCCACACAGGTGATAGGCGGAGGGTCACGGGAAGCACACTCATCAGGTCATGCACAGGTCATACAAAGTCACACGGGTTTCAGACAAGTTTCTCGCATCAGTTTATAAGGTGTATTATCTTATACCATCACAAAGCAGTAAAGACATAGAATGGAAATAGAAGGGACGACAAAGTCAGGCCTAAGAAAAATTTATAAAATTATAAATAAAAAATATGAAGACTTTTGGGTAAACCCTCTTAGTTTAGGGCATTACTAAAACATATCATAACTCTACGTAGGACCTCACCAATGGACGCAAGCTATAAGGGACCTTCTTATAGGGGGGACGAAAAGGGCGCAATGAAAGTCCAAGCATAAACAATGACTAACACGCACGCACGCACGCACGCACGCACCACGCACGCACGCACCAGCACCACGCACGCACGCACGCACCACGCACGCACGCACGCACGCCACGCACGCCCACGCCGCACGCACACGCACACGCACACGCCACACGCACACGCACCCGCACCGCACACCACACGCCACCCCACACACACACACAACAAACACACACACCGATGGTTTTTGTTTTCCCCCTTCAATGACGTATAGAAAAAAATAACTAAGGAGGGATGGACCATAGTAATGAATTTCGTTTTTTTTACTTTTCCCTCCTTTTCAATCGTATTTTCACTGCTTGAGCTAAGTTTAAAACTAACTAGTAAAGTTAAACCTCAGGTGATTTGTTTACTATACACAATACTCTCATACCCTCAAAAAAAATTTATAATCCTCAACATAAGGATCAGATCAGTGTTTTCTTGTTGCTATATAGTAATGCCAGGGGAGTGTTGTCTGCAAGGAAGAGAAGGAAGGAGGGTTTTCTAAGAAAATGAGTGTACAGGTAAGCAACAAGCAAGCAAACAGGTAAGTATATAGAGGTAATAAAGTAATAAGTATATAGAGTGAAGGCCGGGGTTCTTCATAAACATCCTTGTGGAAATAATCCACGAAACACCCTCTCAAAATTTGGGTTTAGAGTGGTTTTTTTTTTCCCCCCTCCCCCCTTGTGGAGTGAAGTATTTTCCGCTCGTGATAAGTATAGGGATGTATATATATAATTATAAGGGTAAGGGTATAATTAAGGTAATTTAAGTAAATGGACTAGTACTGGGATAAAATACATTAATATTTTGTGGTTAATAAGCATTGCATTAAATAATTAGCACCTTAATTTGGAGCGCGGTAAATTGGCTGCCGCTCATTAGATACTAGCCACTAAATTTCTGTACGGGCTATAGGTAGGGTGGCCGCTAGCCGCTGCCCATCGGAGAATCAGTACACTCCGAGCCCCTTGAAAGGATAACATCAATTGTTAATAGACGTGCTGGTCTACAAGTACACTCCACACCTCCATCGAGTTGAATATCTCCTCTCTTATTAATATGAAGAGTAGGGTGCCAATAGCGCATAGGGGTAATTTTTCAAAGTCAATATTTTTTCACGTACTTTTGTGGTATTCTGCCTTGTACTTAGAAACTGTCATGTGCAAATTTTCAGGCTAATCGGTTGATATTTAGGGGTGGCGGATCGATCTTGAACATTTCCTCTTTTCGCCCTCAGGTCATGACCACGAGAAAGCAAACTAAATTTTGGTTTTCTTGGCCATAGGTTCTACTATCACAGGAGCAAAACTTCCTACCCGTGGAGGAGTTTTAACGACGATTTTTCTACGTACACAAGGAAGAGAAGAAGACGGTGCAGCAGAGTGCAGCTGAGGCTGCAAAGGGGGGTCCTCGACTTCTGGACACGAGCTAGGATCCCCACCATCGCAGAAACTAGCGTGAGGAGGAAGATTACTGGACTTTTCGACAGTGGAAAAACCGGGTCAAAAAAGCAATAACTCTGGAGAACGCTCCTGCCGAAAAACAGAAGACCTTCAAAGAAAGTCCTCCCAGCCCTTTTTTGGACATCGCCCACTCCGACGCCCTTACTCTGATGACCATTCTGAAGACAAGGAATTCCTTCTTGCCCAGCGCGGAAGAAGGGGGGGGCGGGTTCGATGGCTGGCCCCTGGCCCAAGAAGCTGAAAGAATCGGTTTGCCGACGGGGAAAGCTCTCTCTCACGTACCCGGGTCAACAGACGCCAAAAGGAGAAGAGATGGTGGAGCTGGAGTTCGTCATCGTCTGAGTCATCAAGTCCAGCCAAAACGCGGGCCAACACATCGACTTCTTCTCCGACGCCGGGGTCGCCTTCTCCACCAAAGCGATTGAGGACAACGGGGCACGAAGTCCGTCCTATCCCCTGATTCGCGGAGCCCTTGACAGGAACTGGGGTCAGTAGCCGCCAAGCCCTTCGAATTGTGGCGGCAAACGGCAAGTAGCCTGGGCCACGATCCACAAGAGCTTGTGCGAATCCCGAGTCCATTGGGACAGGCAAGAGCGAAGTACGGTCCACTTTGGCGAAGGACATCAAAGGACTTTCATTTCCTCTTTACCCCTCTTTACCGTCATTGGGACGGGAAGATCCTTCCTCAGGACGATGGCACTCGCCCGAAAGACTCGCCTTTCCTCGTCACAGGAGAAGGAGGGGGAGAAGCTCCTAGGAGTCCCGAAACTGCAAATCCGGAACTGGTGATGCCGCCGCTAAAAGCTTTTGTTCGAAGGGTCTAGAAGACTGGGGGTCCAGGAACGAGTCGTGGCGATGTGCTTCGACCCCAACCAGTGCCAACACTGTAGCCATCAAGGGGGCATGCACCTCTTTTCACAGAAGACGGCCCGACCCCCCGTTTCACTTGCTTGCCGTCAATCCCCGTCCACGAACTTGTCCTTGAGAAGGCCTTTTCTACGTGTTTGGGGTCATCTTATGGTCCTGAGATCACCATCTTCTCTCGCTTCAAGGACTTACTGGTCTTACATCAACCAGTCGGCAATAAACCCTCCCCCCAACGAAGAAACTGCCGGAGATGGTTCCAAGAGGGACGATCTCATTCATGGTTTGAAACGGTCTGCTTCAGACAAAGCAGCCCCGTGACGACTATAAGGAACTACCGTGAGCTGAGAATCCTTTTCCTCGGCGGCGCTCTTCCCAAGACCTCGTCCGTAGCCCCGGAGCGCTTCATCGAGCGCGTTGGATGGCGCGTATCATTTACGCTCTGAAGATATCTTGTTTTGGGAGCAGCTGACTGGAGTCGTCACACCTCGAGAAATGTCAGCCCTCCAGCGGTTCTCATCGTTCGCAACCGAGATCTACGTCCTGCGATGGTTCGAATCGACGGTTCCATCCTACGCTCCCGCCAACGATCTTGGATTCGCTTAAGGACATCTTTCCAGTACCACGACGAAAGTATTCGGAAAGCCTGCTTCACCCCTCTGAGCCGCCATTTTCTGGTACTTGAGCGAAGATCTCATTGGCCTGTCACTGTTCGACTCACGTCTCCCTGTCTCCGACAAAAAAACAATTGTACACAATGTACAGGCCATTCTCTACGATGAAGGAGCCGAGGAACCCGCCAAGCGAATAAACCTGCCATCATCACAAGTTTTCCCGCGGCAACACTGCCCTCCCTTCGCCACGAAAAATCCCCCGCCTCTTTCGAAGCTCTTGATATCAAGACCGACTTCCTGTCCGCCAACCCTCGGAAGTGGCAGGAAGAGGAATCGTACGTCAAGGCCTGCCCCCGAATCGAGGGACTTCGCGTCGTCAACGACACAGCCGAGCGAAGAGTGGCCGCTCATCCAGTCCTTCAACCCTCCGGCTGACCAAAGACGAGGAACAAAAGCCAGTTCCCCCTCCAAGTTGTGGAGGCCCATCGCCATCAACGGCCCGGGACCTCGAAGGCTTTCCCCTTTCCCCCGGGCCCAAACCGGCCACAATTTAGTGGGGTGGCTCCCCATTGATACCCCCCCCAACGAGGGGCTAATATCACCAAGAGGCGGACCACAGCCCTGCTGGGGAAAGGGATGTCCGGCTTGTCCACTTTCAAGAGATGACATCCCCTCCTTAATAGGCCAGTGCATAAGGGTAAATAACAAAGTTGTAATCCACACCCCTAAATATCAACCGATTGAGGTTTAAACTTTGCATACGATGGTTTCTTGCATAGATGCACCATCACATTTAAAATAGGAAGAAAAATTAAAACTTTTGATTTTTTTTTGGCACCCTAATGAAGAGGTGTTGTACATACTTTAATTTGTACATATAGTGATAAAACAATTTGGACATGTATTAAGAATCAAAAACACTGATGATAGCCGTGCGTCAGTAACTTAGTGTGAAAGCCCTTCTGACGGGCCTTTAAAGAAACCCCTCGCCTCCCCCCTCCGCTTCTGTATTTCACGGGCGGCCTCGATACCGGGGATCACTGCGGAAACACAAGACCATTGCAGTATTGATCAAAAACACAGCCGTGATTCAACCCATATCCACCGATAAGTACCTAGTTAGTTGATTAGCTGGGATGATGTGTCGGGAGATAGACATGAGTTGATTGATTAGGTAAAGAACCCTCAGATTAATATGTATGTGACAAATTCCCACATTGGTGCCCCGAATGAGGATATTGATGATCATGTGATTCAAAGTGGTCGTTAAAATTTTGAGGTATAATTATGAGCCTACCCCCAACCGTTGGTTATGGGGCTGGAGGCGGGTGCTTCGAGGGGTCAAGAATGACTCAGCTTTTCAACTACATATGCCATCACCCGTGGTAGTAGATAGCATCAGAGGTTACGTACTAGTTAGTTGTAATAACTAAATTGGGGGTTGTCCAAAAGGCCTGGTAAAGCCCCTTGTTAGGCCCGCCAACAGCTCTTCCCGCACTTATAATATCATTAATTATCAAATAACAATTTTTAGTAACGTACTTGCATTAATATTTCACTTGAGTTAATCAATTAAATCATGACGAAGGGACTAACATTAGCTGCTAAAATTTGGTTGGCGACCGATTATATAATACGTGTGAGAAGCGTGGCAACCCTTAGACTATAATAGTTTAAACAGGTCTGCTAATGCTAAAAACTAATGGGAAATATGAGAAAGGCTTACTGCATATAGAGTTCAATTAAGAAAAAAAATTTTTTTAAGGGNGGGCCCCGAATTAGGGAGGGGGGAAAAAAACCCTTGCCTCCCCGTATCACGGGAAGAACTGGATACACCTGTCCCACACTTCACACCCTCTCAGCCCGAATCAGACCAGTTCAAACCAATAGTCCTTGCAGGAATCCCTCGAAGTCGCAGAAGATCCCAAAGTGACTCACGATGCACTGAGTCAAATGCTTCTTGAAATCAACATAGCTGCAAGCATCCCCTGTCGAAACTCACGTCGGCGTTCCACCAGGACACGAAGCGCTAGGATACGGTCCGTTGTTGACTTACAGGCGTGAACCCAGACTGCTGAGGTCTCTGATGTTCACCAGATGACTGCGAATCGTGTCAGCAATAGATGGGCAAGCACCTTGCCTGGTACGCTGAACAGTGTAATACCGCGGTAATTGTTGCCAGTCCTGACGGTCCCCTTTCCCTTTCCAGATAGGGACGACCAGCCCCCTTTTCAGTCAGAAGGAATGGTACCTGATTGCCACACGGCAGTCAGGACAGCATGCAAACCCGCGGATCATGGCCTCACCCCAGCTTTGAGGAGCTCCGCACTGATATTACAAACACCAGCTGCCTTTCCACCCCTCAACTTTGCTACAGCCTCTCTGACTTCCTCAAGAGAGGGTGCGGTTTCGTCAATGGGAGGATCGGCATCCACTGCCTGTAACCCAGTGGTGTGAAGCTGCTCAGTTGGAGGGTCCACCGTGAACTACTGCCCAAAGTACTCAGCCCAACGAGCCATCTGCCCATCCATGTCCGACACGAGGCGCCCATCTGCAGTTCGAATAGCACTCGCCCGAGAAGGAGACTTGGAACGGAGCTTCTTCAGAGCTCGGTAGGTGGGTCGGAGGTCATTAGCGTTCAAATGACCCTCGACATCCTCAGCGAGACTCCTGACATACCTCTCCTTGTCTCTCCTCAGGAGGGTTCTAGTCCGGCGTGACAGAGCCCTGTGCTGGTCCCGGTTCCCAGCCAGCCTGGCAGCGCGACTCTCCTCGATTTTCTCCAGCGTCTCCGTCGAGACAAAACCACGCCTTGACCTCGGGCGCTCCCCAATACACTCCTTGGCAGCCTGTAGAGTTTCACGTTTGAAGGTATCCCACAGTTCTATAGAGTCCCCGAGAGCAACGAGCACATCAAACCGATTTGAGACTGCCACCGCATACTCATGCGCACATGTCAAGTCCTTCAGTTTCTCAAGATGAAACACAGTATGGTTACCTCCTGAGATTCTTCTGGACTTGACATGAAGCTTAAGTTAGCAACAACAAGTCTGTGATCTATTCCAAAGAACTCAGCACTCCGGTAAACCCTGGAGTTCTGGAGGATCCTCCAACGAGTACTAACGAGGATGTGGTCGATCTCCTGAGCTACCCCTCCGGCATTACTATACCATGTCCAGCGGTGCAGCTCTGGCATCTGATACCAAGAACCTGCAATTCTCAACCTTCTGGATCTTGCAAAGTTCAGAAGCAGAGAACTGTTGGTGTTTATGGTACCGGAGCCATGGGGACCAACACATAACTCGTAGCCATCTCTCACAGTGCCAGTAGTAGCATTGAAGTTGCCCAAGACAATGAGTGTGTCCCGAGGAGGACACTGGTCTAAACTATGGAGGTGGAGGAGTGTCCTCCATATACATGTAGACAGGGAATTATAGGTAAGTTATATCATCAAGTTAACCTCCCCACCTCACTGTTCCCTTCCTCACATCCCCCCAACACTACACCCCACCCCCAGCACCACCCCTACAACCATGACCTGCTCTACATGGCCTGCGCCGGTCACCCCCTTAGGCCATGGACGCAGGTGCTCCCACACAGGTGATAGGCGGAGGGTCACGGGAAGCACACTCATCAGGTCATGCACAGGTCATACAAAGTCACACGGGTTTCAGACAAGTTTCTCGCATCAGTTTATAAGGTGTATTATCTTATACCATCACAAAGCAGTAAAGACATATATGAATGGAAATAGAAGGGACGACAAAGTCAGGCCTAAGAAAAATTTATAAAAATTATAAATAAAAAATATGAAGACTCTTGGTAAACCCTCTTAGTTTATGGCATTACTAAAACATATCATAACTCTACGTAAGGACCTCACCAATGGACGCAAGCTATAAGGGACCTTCTTATAGGGTGACGAAGGTCGCAATGAAGTCCAAGCATAAACAATGACTAACACACGCACGCACGCACGCACGCACGCACGCACGCACGCACGCACGCACGCACGCACGCACGCACGCACGCACGCACGCACGCACGCACGCACGCACGCACGCACGCACGCGCACGCACCGCACACGCACACGCACACGCACACGCACACGCACACGCACACGCACACGCACACACACACGCACACACACACACACACACACACACACACACACACACACCACCGATGGTTGTGTTTCCACCTTCAATGACGTATAGAAAAAAAATAACTAAGAGGGATGACCATAGTAATGAATTTCGTTTTTTTACTATTCCCTCCTTTTCAATCGTATTTTCTCTGCTTGAGCTAAGTAAAGCTAACTAAGTAAAGTTAAACCTACAGGTGATTTGTTTACTATACACAAGTACTCTTCATACCATCAACAACTTTATAAATCCTCAACATAAGGATCAGATCAGTGTTTTCTTGTTGCTATATAGTAATGCCAGGTGAGTGTTGTCTGCAAGGAAGAGAAGGAACGAGGTTTGCTAAGAGATGAGTGTACAGGTAAGCAACAAGCAAGCAACAGGTAAGTATATAGAGGTAATAAAGTAATAAGTATATAGAGTGAAGGCCGGGGTTCTTCATAAACATCCTTGTGGAAATTATCCACCAAACACACTCTCATAATTGGTAGAGTGGTTTTGTTTCCCCTCCCCCCCTTGTGAGTGAAGTATTTTCCGCTCGTGATAAGTATAGGGATGTATATATATAATTATAAGGGTAATGGGTAATAATTAAGGTAATTTAAGTAAATGACTAGTACTGGGATAAAATACATTAATATTTCATGAGGTTAATAAGCATTGCATTTAAATATTTAGCACCTTAATTTGGAGCGCGGTCATTGGCTGCCGCTCATTAGATACTAGCCACTAAGATTTCTGTACGTGGCTATAGGTAGGGTGGCTGCTAGCCGCTGCCCATCGGAGAATCAGTACACTCCGAGCCCTTGAAAGGATAACATCAATTGTTAATAGACGTGCTGGTCTACAAGTACACTCCACACCTCCATCGAGTGAATATCTCCTCTCTTATTAATATGAAGAGTAGGGTGCCAATAGCGCATAGGGGTAATTTTTCAAAGTCAATATATTTTCACGTACTTTTGTGGTATTCTGCCTTGTACTTAGAAACTGTCATGTGCAAATTTTCAGGCTAATCGGTTGATATTTAGAGGTGGCGGATCGATCTTGAACATTTCCTCTTTTCGCCCTCAGGTCATGACCACGAGAAAGCAAACTAAAGTTTGGCTTCTTGGCCATAGTGTTCCTACTATCACAGGAGCAAAACTTCCTAGCCGTGGAGACGTTTTACGACGATTTTTCTACGTACACAAGGAAGAGAAGAAGACGGTGCAGCAGAGTGCAGCTGAGGCTGCAAAGGAGGTCCTCGACTTCTGGACACGAGCTAGGATCCCCACCATCGCAGAAACTAGCGTGAGGAGGAAGATTACTGGACTTTTCGACTAGTGGAAGAACCTGAGCAAAAGCAAGAATAACTCTGGAGTCACGCCTGCCGAAAAACAGAAGACCTTCCAAGAAAGTCTCCCAGACCTTTTGGACATCGCCCACTCCGACGCCCTTACTCTGATGACCATTCCTGAAGACAAGGAATTCCTTCTTGCCCAGCGGGAGAAGGGGAGGCGGGGTTCGATGGCTGGTCTGGACAAGAAGCTGAAAGAATCGGTTTGCCGACGTGAAAGCTCTCTCTCACGTAGCCGTCAACAGACGCCAAAAGGAGAAGAGATGGTGGAGCTGGAGCCCGTCATCGTCTGAGTCATCAAGTCCAGCCAACGCTGCCAACACATCGACTTCTTCTTCCGACGCCGGGGTCGCTTCTCCACCAAAGCGATTGAGGACACGGGCACGAAGTCCGTCCTATCCCCTGATCTCGTCGGAGCCCTTGGACAGAACTGGGGTCAGTAGCCGCCAAGCCCTTCGAATTGTGGCGGCTACGGCAAGTAGCCTGGGCCACGATCCACAAGAGCTTGTGCTGAATCCCGAGTCCATTCGACAGGCAAGAGCGAAGTACAGGTCCACTTTGGCGAAGGACATCAAAGAGACTTTCAGTCCTCTTACCCCTCTTACCGTTCATTGGGACGGGAAGATCCTTCCTCAGGACGATGGCACTCGCGCCGAAAGACTCGCCATCCTCGTCACAGGAGAAGGAGTGGAGAAGCTCCTAGGAGTCCCGAAACTGCACTCCGGAACTGGTGATGCCGCCGCTACAGCTGTGTTCGAGGGTCTAGAAGACTGGGGGGTCCGGGAAACGAGTCGTGGCGATGTGCTTCGACACAACCAGTGCCAACACTGTAGCCATCAATGGTGCATGCACCATCTTGCAACAGAAGATCGGCCGACCCCTCGTTTCACTTGCTTGCCGTCTTTCACGTCCACGAACTTGTCCTTGAGAAGGCCTTTTCTACGTGTTTGGGGTCATCTTCTGGTCCTGAGATCACCATCTTCTCTCGCTTCAAGGACTACTGGTCGTTACATCAACCAGTCGGCAATAAACCCCCCCCACCAACGAAGATCTGCCGGAGACTGGTCTCCAAGAGGGACGATCTCATTCATGGTTTGAAACGTCTGCTTCAGACAAAGCAGCCCCGTGACGACTATAAGGAACTCGCTGAGCTGAGAATCCTTTTCCTCGGCGGCGCTCTTCCGAAGACCTCGATCCGTAGCCCCGGAGCGCTTCATCGAGCGCGTTGGATGGCGCGTATCATTTACGCTCTGAAGATGATCTTGTTTCGGGAGCAGCTGACTGGAGTCGTCACACCTCGAGAAATGTCAGCCCTCCAGCGGTTCTCATCGTTCGCAACCGAGATCTACGTCCTGCGATGGTTCGAATCGACGGTTCCATCCTACGCTCCCGCCAACGATCTTGGATTCGCTAAGGACATCTTTCAGTACCACGACGAAAGTATTCGGAAGGCCTGCTTCACCCCTCTGAGCCGCCATTTCTGGTACTTGAGCGTAGATCTCATTGGCCTGTCACTGTTCGACTCACGTCTCCCTGTCTCCGACAAACAAGCAATTGTACACAATGTACAGGCCATTCTCTACGATGAAGGAGCCGAGGAACCCGCCAAGCGAATAAACCTGCCATCATCACAAGTTCCTGCGGCAACACTGCCCTCCTTCGCCACGAAAAATTCCCTCCGCCTCTTCGAAGCTCTTGATATCAAGACCGACTTCCTGTCCGCCAACCCTCGGAAGTGGCAGGAAGAGGAATCGTACGTCAAGGCCTGCCGCCGAATCGAGGGACTTCGCGTCGTCAACGACACAGCCGAGCGAAGAGTGGCGCTCATCCAGTCCTTCAACCTCCGGCTGACCAAAGACGAGGAACAACGCCAGTTCCTCCTCCAAGTTGTGGAGGCCCATCGCCATCAACAGCCCGGGACCTCGAAGGCTTCCCTTCCCCGGCCAAGCCGGCCACAATGAGTGGGGTGGCTCCCCATGATACCCCCCCCCAACGAGGGGCTAATACTCACCAAGAGGCGGACCAGCAGCCCTGCTGGGGAAGGGATGTCCGGCTTGTCCACTTTCAAGAGATGACATCCCCTCCTTAATAGGCCAGTGCATAAGGGTAAATAACAAAGTTGTAATCCACCACCCCTAAATATCAACCGATTGAGGTCAAACTTTGCATACGATGGTTTCTTGCATAGATGCACCATCACATCAAAATAGGAAGAAAAATTAAAACTTTTTGATTTTTTATTGCACCTAATGAAGAGGTGTTGTACTACTTTAATTTGTACATATAGTGGGTAAAACAATAGGACATGTATTAAGAATCAACACACTGATGATAGCCGTGCGTCAGTAACTTAGTGTGAAAGCCCTTCTGACGCCGTAACGAAACACTCGCCTCCGCCCCTCCGCTTCTGTATTTCACGGGCGGCCTCGATACCGGCGATCACTGCGGATCACAAGACCATTGCAGTATTGATCAAAACCTACAGCCGTGATTCAACCCACTATCCACCGATAAGTATCCTAGTTAGTTGATTAGCTGGGATGATGTGTCGGGAGATAGACATGAGTTTGATTGATTAGGTAAAGAACCCTCAGATTAAATATGTATGTGACAAATTCCCACATTGGTGCCCCGAATGAGGAATATTGATGATCATGTGATTCAAAGTGGTCGTTAATTGTGAGGTATAATTATGAGCCTACCACAACCGCTGGTTATGGGGCTGGAGGCGGGTGCTTCGAAGCGTCAAGAATGACTCAGCTTTTCAACTACCATATGCCATCACCCTGTGGTAGTAGATAGCATCAGAGGTTACGTACTAGTTAGTTGTAATAACTAAAGTGGGGGTTGTCCATAGGCCTGGTAATGCCCATTGTTAGGCCAGCCAACAGCTTCTTTTTCACTTAATTTCACTNGACTCCCACCGCTACTCATGCGACATGCAGTCCTTCAGTTTCTCAGATGAAAACAGTATGGTACCCTGAGATTCTTCTGGACTGACATGAAGCTTAAGTGTAGCAACAACAAGTCTGTGATCTATTCCAAAGAACTCAGCACTCGGTAAACCCGGGAGTTCTGGAGGATCCTCCAACGAGTACTAACGAGGTTTGGGGTCGATCTCCTGAGCTACCCCTCCGGCATTACTATAACCATGTCCAGGGGTGCAGTCTGGCATCTGATACCAAGAACCTGCAATTCTCAACCTTCGGATCTTGCAAAGTTCAGAAGCAGAAAAACTGTGGTGTTTATGGTACCGGAGCCATGGGGACCAACACATAACTCGTAGCCATCTCTCACAGTCCCCAGTATAGCATAAAGTTGCCCAAGACAATGAGTGTGTCCCGGGAGGAAAATGGTCAAAACCCATGGAGGTGGAGGAGTGTCCTCCATATACATGTAGACAGGGAATTATGGGTAAGTTATATCATCAAGTTAACCTCCCCACCTCACTGTTCCCTTTCCCTCCTCCCCCCAACACTACCCCCCACCCCCAGCACCACCCCTACAACCATGACCTGGCTCTACATGCCTGCGCCGGTCACCCCCCTTAGGCCATGGACGCAGGTGCTCCCACACAGGTGATAGGCGGAGGGTCACGGGAAGCACACTCATCAGGTCATGCACAGGTCATACAAAGTCACACGGGTTTCAGACAAGTTCTCGCATCAGTTTATAAGGTGTATTACTTTAACCATCAAAAAGCAGTAAAGACATATATGAATGGAAATAGAAGGGGACGACAAAGTCAGGCCTAAGAAAAATTTATAAAAATTATAAATAAAAAATATGAAGACTCTTTGGGAAACCCTCTTAGTTTATGGGCATTACTAAAACATATCATAACTCTACGTAAGGACCTCACCAATGGACGCAAGCTATAAGGGACCTTCTTATAGGGTGACGGGTCGCAATGAAGGTCAAGCATAAAAATGACTAACACACGCACGCACGCACGCACGCACGCACGCACGCAACGCACGCACGCACGCCCACGCACGCACGCACGCACGCACGCACGCACGACGCACGCACGCACGCACGCACGCACGCACGCACACCGCACACGCACACGCACACGCCACGCACACGCACACCACACCACCCCACACACACACACACCACACACAACCCCACACACCGATGGTTGTGTTTCCACCTTCAATGACGTATAGAAAAAAAATAACTAAGAGGGGTGGCCATAGTAATGAATTTCGTTTTTTACTTTTCCCCCCTTTCAATCGTATTTTCACTGCTTGAGCTAAGTAAAGCTAACTAAGTAAAGTTAAACCTACAGGTGATTTGTTTACTATACACAAGTACTCTTCATACCATCAACAACTTTATAAATCCTCAACAAAATAGATCAGTGTTTTCTTGTTGCTATATAGTAATGCCAGGTGAGTGTTGTCTGCAAGGAAGAGAAGGAAGGAGGTTTGCTAAGAGATGAGTGTACAGGTAAGCAACAAGCAAGCAAACAGGTAAGTATATAGAGGTAATAAAGTAATAAGATATAGAGTGAAGGCGGGGTCTTCATAAACATCATTGTGGAAATCACGAAACACCCTCTCATAATTGGTAGGGGGTTTTGTTTCCCCCCCCCCCTGGAGTGAAGTATTTCCGCTCGTGAAAGTTAGGGATGTAAAAATTAATTATAAGGGTAAGGGGTAAAATTAAGGTAATTTAAGTAAATGATAGTACGGGGAAAAAACATTAATATTCTTGTGGTTAATAAGATGCTTTTAAATAATTAGACCTTAATTTGGAGCGCGGTCATTGGGCTCCCGTCTTTAAAACCCTAGCCACAAGATTTTGTACGTGGCTATAGGTGGGGGTGGCCGCTACCGTGCCCATCGGAGAATCAGTACACTTCCGACCCCTTGAAAGGATAACATAAATTTGTTAATAGAGTGTGGTTAAAAGTACATCCACCCTCCTCGAGGAATTTTCCCTTTCCTTATTAATATGAAAGAGGGTGCCAATAGCGCATGGGGGTAATTTTTAAAGTCAATAAATTTTCAGTATTTTGTGGATTCTGCCTTGACTTAAAAACTGTCATGTGCAAATTTTCAGGCTAATGGGTTTGATATTTAGAGGGGCGGATCGTCTTGAACTTTTCCTCTTTTCGCCCTCGGTCATGCCAGAGAAAGCAAACTAAATTTTTGGCTCGGCCATAGTTTTCCCTACTTACAGGAGCAAAACTTCCACCCGGGAGAGTTTTAGGGACGATTTTTTTACGTACACAAGGAAGAGAAGAAGAGGTGCAGCAGAGTGCAGCTGGGGTGCAAAGGAGGTCCTCGCTTCTGGAACGAGTGGATCCCCCCATCCAAAAAACAGGTGAGGGGGAAGATTACTGGACTTTTCGACAGGGAAGACCTGGAAAAAGCAAGAATAACTCTGGAGTCACGCCGCCAAAAAAACAGAAGACTTAAGAAAGTCTCCCAGACCTTGGACATCGCCCACCCGCCCCCTTACTCTGAGACCTTCCAAAGACAAGGAAATTCCTTTTTCCCCAGGGGAGAAGGGGGGGGGCGGGGTTCGAGGGGGGTTGGACAAAAAGCTGAAAGAATGGGTTTTTTGCCGACGTGAAAGCTTCTCTCACGTAGCCTCAACAGACCCCAAAAGGGAAGAGATGGGGGGAGCGGAGTCGCACTTTGAGTCATAAAGTCCAGCCAACGTGCCAAACATCGACTTCTTCTTCCGACGGGGGGGTCGTTTCCCCAAAAAAGCGAGAGGACCGGGGCACGAAGCCCGCCTACCCCCTGATCTCGTCGGACCCCTTTGGGAAACAGAACTGGGGCAGTAGCCCCAACCCCTTTCAAATTTGTGGCGGCTACGGAAAAGTAGCCGGGCCACGATCCACAAGAGCTTGTGCTGAACCCGAGTCCTTTTCGACGGGCAAGAGCGAATACGGGCCCACTTGGCGAAGGGACATCAAAGGACTTTCAGTCCTTTTACCCCTCTTACCGTTCATTGGGACGGGAAGATCCTTCCTCGGGGACGATGGACCGCCCCAAAAGATCGCCATCCGTCACAGGAGAAGGAGGGGAGAAGCTCCTGGGGCCCCGAAACGCACTCCGGAATGGTGATGCCCCCCTAAGCGGGTTTTCGAGGTTTTCTAGAGAGGGGGGTCAGGAACGAGTCGTGGCGATGTGTTCGACAAAACCCGTGCCAACACTGTAGCCATCAAGGGCAGCCCTCTTGCAACAGAAGATCGGCCCCGCCCCCTGTTTCATTTGTTTGCCGTCATCCGTCCACGAACTTGTCCTTGAGAAGGCCTTTCTACGTTTTTGGGGTCATCTTTGGTCCTGAGATCACCATTTTCTCTCGTTCAAGGACTATGGTCTTAATCAACCAGTCGGCAATAAAAACCCCCCCACCAACGAAGATCTGCCGGAGACTGGTTCCAAGGGGGAGATCTATTCTGGTTTGAAAAAAGTCTGCTTCAGACAAAGCAGCCCCCTGAGACTAAAGGAACCGCTGAGCTGGGAACCTTTTTCCCCGGCGGGCTCTTCCGAAGACCCGATCGTAGCCCCGAGCGCTTTACGAGCGCGTTGGATGGCGGTATCATTTTCGCTCTGAAGTGATCTTGTTCCCGGGAGCAGTGACTGGAGTCGTCACACCTCGGAAATGTCAGCCCTCCCGGGTTTTTCACGTTCGCAACCCGGGTCTACGTCCTGCGATGGTTCGAACGACGGTTTTTCCCTCCTACGCTCCCGCCCAAAGATTGGATCGCTAAGGAATTTCAGTACCCGACGAAAAATATTCGGAAGGGCCCGCTTAAAAACCCTGAGGGCCCCCATTTTTGGTACTTGAGCGAAAATCCATTGGCCTGTCACTGTTCGACTCACGCCCCTGTTCCGACAAACAAGAATTGTACACAAAGTAAGGCCCTTCTTACGATGAAGGAGCCCAGGAAAACCCCCCAAGCGATAAACCTGCCTCTCACAAGTTCCTGCGGCAACACTGCCCTCCTTCGCCCACGAAAAATTCCCTCCGCCTTTCGAAGCTCTTTATATCAAGACGACTTCCCGCCGCCAAAACCCCGGAAGTGGCAGGAAAAGGAATCGTAGCAAGGCCGCCGCCGAAGAGGGGGCTGCGTTTGCAACGACCAGCCGAGCGAAGAGTGGCGCTCATCCAGTCCTTCAACCCCCGGTGACCCAAAGAGAGGAACAACGCCAGTTCCTCCTCCAAATTGTGGAGGCCACGCCAAACAACAGCCCGGGACCTGAAGGCTTCCCTTCCCCCGGGCCAAGCCCGGGCCCCCAAGAGTGGGGTGGTCCCCATGTACCCCCCCCAACAGGGGCTAAACTCCCCCAAAAGGCGGACCAGCAGCCCTGCTGGGGGAAAGGGGGTCGGTTGTCCACTTTCAAGAGATGACATCCCCCCCTTAATAGGCCAGTGCTAAGGGGAAATAACAAAGTTGTAATCCACCACCCCCAAATACAAACCCATTTGGGGCAAATTTTTATAGATGGTTTTTTGATAGATGCACCATCACAAAAAAAGGAAAAAAATTAAAAATTTGAATTTATTGGCACCTAATGAAGAGGTGTGTACTACTTAATTTTTACATATAGTGATAAAAAAATAGGACAGATTAAGAAACAACACATGATGTAGCCGTGCGTCAGTAACTTTGTGTGAAAAACCCCTTCTGACGCCGTAACGAAACACTCGCCCCGCCCCTCCGCTTCTGTATTTTACGGGCGGCCTCGATACGGCGATCACGCGGATCACAAGACCATTTCAGTATTGATCAAAAATCAGCGTGATTTTAACCCACTACACCCATAAGTTCCCAGTTAGTTTTATTAGCTGGGGTGATGTGTCGGGAGATAGACAGGAGTTTGATTGATTAGGTAAAAAAACCCTCAGTTTAAATTGTATGGGGAACAAACCCCCACATTGTGCCCCAAATTAGGAATTTATGATCTGTGATTCAAAGTGGTCGTTAATTGTGAGGTATAATTATGAGCCCTACCACAACCGTTGGGTTTATGGGGCGGGGAGGCGGGTGCTTCGAAGGGGTTCAAAAGACCATTTTTAAATACCATATGCCATCACCCTGTGGTAAATTTGATGCTCAGAGGTTACGTACTAGTTAGTTGTAATAACTAAAAATTTGGGGGTTGTCCATAGGCCTGGTAAAGCCCCTTGTTAGGCCAGCCAACAGCTCTTTTCCCCGGGACCCTTTTAATACATTTTTATCAAACTAACCCAAGGTTTTTTTGTAACGTAATCGCCAAATTTAAAATTTTTACTTGAGTTAATCAATTAAAACATGACGGAAGGGGTAAATCATTTGCTGCTAAATTGGGTTGGCTGACAAGATTTATAATACGGTGATGAAACAGCTGGGGACTAAAACCCCTTTTGAATATAATAGTTTAAATCAGGTCTGCTAAAGTAAAAAAATAAATGGGGAAAAAAATTGCAGGCTTACTGCATATATGGGAAATTCAATTAAGGGCAAGCTGGGGATAAAGAAATTTTTCAGTTTGTGTTACAATTTTGAACACAATGTCAAAAAATGTCTCCCATTTAAAATAAAAGAATTTTGAGGGATTCCGGGGGTTGCTCATTTCCATCAACAGCCCATAAAAATTCTTTAAACCCCCAAAGGGTTTTTCCCCCCAATTTTAAGCCCGAACCCCCCCCAGGGGGAACACATTTTTACGCCCGAAGGTAATGACTATATCAGCCCCCCTCAAGAGTTTAAAAGGGTCCCTTTTTTTTGTGGGTAGTTATCCCGCGCCTGTTAAACCCAAAACAAATGCCTGAATTAAAGATTTTAAACTTCCCCACCTCCCCGTAAACCCTTTGACCTACCCCAAATAATAGAAAAAAACCCTAATCCAGGGCGAATTCTAGTGAAGTACGAATAAAAAATTTTTGTCTTTTTGTGGGGGGGGAACATACGCCCTCCACCTGTAATTCATTCAGATTGCAAAAAACGAGAGTTTAAAGGTTAGGGGCCTTTTTAAATTTCCCCCAACCTGTCTCCGTGGTAAACATGCCCTTTTTAAAACATGCCCTTTTAAGCTTAAGAACTTTTAGGGAAAAATAAAAAGGGTTTTTTTTTTTTGTTCATAAAATCGCCTTTGTCCTAAAAGTGGGTAATTTAAATCAGACCTAAAGTAGTTAAAAAGGCTTTACAATAAGAGTTAAATTTAGGGAAGTGGCCAATGGGCCGGGGTTGAAGGGGTGCCATAATGGTAATGCAGTCATAGTAAAAACAATTTTTGACAGTGGTGAAAAAAGATCCTTTATAAGCCGAGAGATAGTTGAATTATTACAACTACCCATAACACTGGTCGACAAAAAAAAATCGAAGATAGGGTTTCTGGACTAAATGAAGCTGATTATAGGAAAATCGACCCTGCTGAACTCGAATCTGATGTTCAATAACTCTATCACGTCCAGTTTTTGAGAACCAGGCCCGCAATTCATGAAAAAAATAGGGGAAAAATCAGCACAAATAGGTTTCACCAATGTTTTCATTTTAAACTCTTAATCTTTTCTTTTCTCAAGCCTATTTAGGGCAGTGCAGTTTTTTTGAGTCAGTGGGGTTTGTGCAGTGAGCAGGGGGGGGTGTTGCGCGCTGCGTATTGGCGAGGGGTTTAGCAGGCTGTGTAGTAAAATTTTTACCTACTGATCGTACCTAGCTTTTGACATATGTTTAAACATTTTATTTTTCTTTGCAGATATGATGTGTTTGATTTAGTGGAGTCCTAATTTTAGTTGGTTTACCGTATATAGTACCTTGTACCGGACTGTGATGGAGCGCCGTAACTGTGTGAATGCAGGGGACATTTTTGTTACATATGTGGAATTTTTAACCCCTGACAGTCTGAAGAAATCTCTTACAAGAATGTTAAGCAGCTTATCTGCATTACTTCAAGTGCCGTATAGGTGATCAAGTTAAGAAGTGAGCCCCTCACGTAGCATGCAACCCCTGTGTGAACCACTTGAATGAATGGATGCGTGGAAAAACGGCCATCAGGCATGGCATTCGGCATCCCAATGGTTTGGCGTGAACAAAAGGTCACAGTACTGACTGCTACTTCTGCCTCACTAACATCAAAGGATATTCAGTAAAAACGCGAGCTAAAATCAGGTATCCTGACGTACCTTCTGCCATCAGGCCTTGCCACATGATCCTGTCTCCCGTTCCAAATGTTCCAATTGCAATTTGCTATAAGTGAATCAGATTCGAACGAGGAGGATAATCCCATGGATACAGACTTCAAGAAATGCAGACAACAGAGAGCCCAAATTCATCAGTCGGGAAAATGCTACTTGACCTTGCTAGGACCTAGATCTACCCAAGGAGAAAAGTGAAGTCTTTGGATCTCGTCTCAAGGAAATGGAATTTGCTACAAGAAGGAGTTCTCATCACCACGTTTCGTCTAACATAAAGAACTTTCAAGTTTCTTCAAGATGGAACACAACTCTGTTACTGCTTTGATTTGACACACTCATGAACAACTTTGTGAGTCTCACACTTATGATAAGAGTGAGTGGGGGCTGTTCATAGATTCAGGAAAAAACACGCTAAAGGCCGTTCTTCTGCATAAAGGAAATAATTTCCGAGTTTTTCCAATTGCGCATGGCCATGAAAGAGTTAAACTTATGAAACTATGAAGACTTTGTTATCTGCTGTTAAATATGAAAAATCAGTGGGAAACTGTGTGGGGACCTGAAGGTAAATCTCCTTGCTTCTAGGACTCCATTTAGGTTACACTAAGCACATGTGTTTTTCTTTGTTTGTGGGACTTAGAGCGGCAGCAAACATTACAAACAAAAGGAATGGCCAGCACGACCAAAGACTCACCTGGCAGGTTCAACTGTATGTACAAACCTCTTTTTGACAGTGAAAAGTTTTACTTACCTCCATTGCCTCTGAAACTTGGGTTAATGAAAAATTTGTGAAGGCCATGAAACAAAATGGTGCTGGCTTTCAGTATTTGTTAGCAAAATTTAAAACGCACTGTATCTGAAGCCAAAGTAAAGGCAGGTGTTTTCAATGGCCCTCAAATTCGTCAACTACTCAATGATGATGACTTTGTAAAGAGCCTAACTGCCCTGGAAAAAGCTGCTTGGAAGAGCTTTTTGGCTGTTATAAAGAACTACCTAGTAATGTTCGAGCATCGAATTATGAGGAACTTGTAAATGACATGTTTGAAGAGTTTTCCATGCGCTTGGGGCTCGGTGTCACTTCAAAAACCACTTTTTCCATTCACATCTTGATTTTTCCCAAAGAAACTTGGCGCGGTCAGTGATGAGCAGGGGGAACGTTTCCACCAGGGCATTGCCACCATGGAAACCCGATACCAAGGACGATTCAGTCCCAACATGATAGGGGACTATTGCTGGCGCTACAACGTGAAAGTAACATAATTTAAGTATATTTTTTTCCAGATATGTACATTAGGTCCTAATACAGCCGCAGGCACCACCATAATTTAATTACGAGTAATATATATTAACGTAGGGGGATTGTTTCGATTAATTATATAATTATATATACGTATATAATTATAATACCTATTACATTTTAAAATGCCGATATTTCAAAAACTATACGTGCTAGAGAAAAAGCAATGCCATTTATGAAATCAGCAGCGAAAATGCTTTCCAACCCACACACAATGAACTCAGAACCATTTGTGGTGTCGACCAGTGTAATTAATAAAGTGAACATAGCCATATCAGTTTTTCTCGCCAATAATGAGGCTCAAACCTATGACATAGTTCAACCCCTAGTCCAATTAGGGAAAAATAAATGTAGGGTAGCTGCTGTATAGTCAATAATATTGGTATCAGTTTAAAATGTTCATGGCTAAAAGACACGCTGAAATGCTGAGGGATAATGGTGTTAAACTAGTTAGTAAACCTTCAAAGACGTTGATGGACCTTTCCAATTATAAATTTAAAATAGGAGCCGATTATTTTGGGCGTTACCTAAGGAGGTCATCAAAAAACATAACGTCTCAAAGTTCACTAGTGCTGGTGGTAAGGTAAACAATGGGAAACCCCTCCCACAAAAACCCATACAGTCGAACAGGAGAGTATTCCTAGTCATGCACAACCCTATTAAATTTCCAGAATCGGAACCACTTTCTTGCCCACACCAAAAAGTGAGGTTTTAGAGGAAAATGGTATTCCAGTTCATAATGAATTATTGCCACTAATGAAAATCCTAATAATAATGTGTCGCAAGGAGATAATAACCTCAAATTGAATACAGGATTATGATTTAAAGGCCCTACCTGGCTGAAAGAGTGTAATAATAACCATAATATGGTTTCCACTCAGTCAGACATATCTGAAGATATATGGTTTAAAGGCCCTACCTGGCTGAAAGAGTGTAATAATAATCCTAATATGGTTTCCACTCAGTCAGACATATCTGAAGGGAACCTGAATAAATAAGGGAACCTGAATTGATCCCAGATCCTGTGATAGACATAGAAAGGTTTTCCTTATTGAGCAATGTTCCCTGCAGGGTTAATCCTCCCTGCAAGGTTAATACCCCCTGTAGGGTTAATACTCCCTGCAAGGTTAATACCCCCTGTAAGGTTAATACTCCCTGCAAGGTTAATACTCCCTGTAGGGTTAATACTCCCTGCAAGGTTAATAAAAGGGATAGCTCTGATCCTTTGAAGTTTTGTATCAGAACAATACAGAAGCAGGTATTTCCTGAGGAATATCAGCTATTGGCTTCAGCCAGCCCCCATAGGAACAAATTGACCATATTGGGTCTGTTCCTTGATCATGAGGGTATTAGGTGTCGAGGTCGAAATTTTCAAGCTGATCTTCCAAATAAAACCTACCATCCCATACTAATTCCCAAACACCATCATCTTACTAAATTGTTGGTGGAAGAATATCATAGGAACTCATTACATGGCGGAATGGCTACAATATTAGCTGATATCAGGTGTAATTTTTCGATAAATCATGGTAGACAGGCAGTCAAATATTACCTCAGATCTCTCATTAAATTTAATAGATCTGAGTGTAGACTAGTCTCCTATCTAGGTCCCACTGAACAGAAAGAGAGTGGGTGATAGGACAGAACCCTGGGGAACACCACTATTGATAGATTTTGGAGTAGAATAATGTCCGTCTACAATAGCTGTAACAGAACGGTTTGAAAGGAAACTTAAGATGAAGGTACAGAGAGAAGGATAGAAACCGAATGAGGGTAGTTTGGAAATTAAAGATTTGGGCCAGACTCTATCAAAAGCTTTTGATATGTCAAGGGCAACAGCAAAAGTTTCACCCCAACAGGGGTGGGACAAAAATTGTCCCGCCTCTTTCTCCTTTCCCTCCCGCCCTCTTCCTCCTCCTATACCTCCTCTTCCTCCCCTTCCTCGTTCTCCTCCTCTTTCGTTCCAGTAAGACGTACGAGCACCAGCAGTTAAGGCGCCTTTACCGTTCACAACCTTCAACAAATTTCAGGTTCTTGGCGAAGTGAATGAAGATGAACTCGAGACAAGACTGATCGGGGACTCGATTCTCCGAGGACAGCTGGTGAGTTTGTATTCACACACAGACACACAACGCACACGCACACGCACACGCACACGCACACGCAACACCACACGCACACACACACACACAACACAACTAATGTTTACTGATACTATGTATTTTTCTTTATCATGATCACTTCTAACAGACAGCTCATTTTTTTACGACTAGTAGG
>JACEEZ010002417.1:45741-158241 GCA_016584305.1 Chionoecetes opilio
GTTGTAGGTTATAGGTTTTGTAGGATTAAGCTCCCTCTCTTTAACCTTCAGCCAGATCTTCTTTGCTATATAAAAATCGTCTGTTGTTAGCCAAAATTAAGAAGTCACTAATATACCAATTAGTTCGTGGACAAGGATACTAAACAGGTCATATCTATAAAAACATTGCTTATATTCACTACAAATCATCTAATGGTACACAAATTACAATGGAAATGACGTTCTGGGTCTCAAGGGGTTAAAGCTCCCTAAAAAAGATCTCGTGTAGCAGAGCGTAGTTTCGATCTACGGACCTCTGGGTTATGGGCCCAGCACGCTTCCACTGCGCCACTCTGCTTCTGTCTTAACGGCGGCCAATTATTTGATAGATTCCTAAATTCTTATTATTTGATAGATTTTTAACTATTTATTATTTGAAAGATTCCTAAAGTGTTTCTATTTCTCTCCACCACCGACCACCTCGCCCTAACGTGTAAATATGTGACGTAATATATGACGCCCAGCCACTCGGCTTCTGAGCCTGCGACCACCACTATCAATTGAATTTTCATAACATGTGTTGGCACTTTTCCAATATTGCTAAATTTTGTTAGGTGGTGGTCGTGGTGGTGGTGATGCCTGTAGTGTTGTTGTATTTCCCATCTAGCATGCACCAGGAGGAAATAAGAACATAAGAAAATAAGGAAGCTACAAGAGGCCGCGAGACCTACACGAGGTAGTTCCTGTTACTTAACACTACCTACATCTCCATCCATAACACTGTCTAGCCAGTTTATGGAACTGTCGCCGATAGGATCTCTCGCCGAAACGCCAACCGAGAACTCTCACCAACAGTGGAACACTCGCCGACGTGGAAATTTTCGGCGATAGTCCCCTGGTACTCCCCCCCCCCCCCCCGCTCGTTCACTAACCTAACCTAAACACGTGTCAACTGGCAAACATAACCTAACTCAAGATAAATAGCTAGAACTGTCGCCAGAAATAGGAACACCCGCCGACGTCGGCGAGAATTCCTATCGGCGACAGTTCCAGGTACCGTCCTAGTACTGCAGATAGGTGAAATATTTGGAAGAATTGTGGGTTTGGTGATACAAGCATGAAATTTGGCAGACAATTAAAAAAGGTGCTTAGGAAGATATTTGGCTATAGGGTCATTCCAGATTCATTCCATGAGCGGAGTGCCTGCCATTTTACAAAATGGCTGCCAAAATATCTTCTCGAATGTTTCTATCCGCCATAGCAATGGTGCTCTGTGCACTCTTTTATGTTTTTTCCTCTACTTTTTTTGGCACTCTACATATGGCAGACAGCTTGAAGGCGGACACTCGCAGCAAGAGAGGCAAGGGAGTTAGGAGACGAGTCGAGCCATCAAGTGCAGTTCCCGGAAACTGGCAAGAGTTTCTCCGCATCAACGTCAACAAGACGGAGCTGTTCTCCTTCCTGGCTTCTAACGTGGCAGACATTGACACCAACAAACATCTCATCACCACACAAGGCACTGGCGTTCTTTGCTCCAATCGCCAGGACGTGTCAGCTCTAGCGCCATGCACGCATGAGGAAGCTGACACTCGTATCCTCCTGCACCTACAGTATGCCGTACAACAGGGGTACAGCAAAGTGTCAATACGCACAGTTGATACAGACGTGGTAGTCCTGGCCATAGCATCAGCCAATCGCCTCAACATCTCTGAACTGTGGATTGCCTTTGGAGCTGGGAAGAGCTTCAGGTTCATCGCTGCTCATGAGATCGCTAAAGCTCTTGGTCCTGACCGATGTGTGGCCTTGCCGATGTTCCACGCCTTCACTGAATGTGACATGGTGTCCTGTTTTGGCGGCAGGGGCAAGAAGACTGCATTGGACACCTGGACCACCTATGGAGACGTCACACCAGCATTCTGCGCCTTGGATGCCATGCCAGACCCACGTGCCATTGACGAGTGGATGCAACCACTGGAGCGATTTGTAGTCCTGCTGTACGATCGCAGCAGCACAGAGGAGGGTGTGAACCAGGCAAGGAAACAGCTGTTCAGCAAGAAAGGCAGAGCTATTGATGGTCTGCCTTCTACACAGGCTGCACTCTTCCAACACACCAAGAGAGCTGTCTACCAGGCTGGTCACTGTTGGGCCCAAATGATGACCCCTGCTCCAGAGCTTCCGTCACCAAGTGAATGGGGCAATAGGACGCACCCTTGCCTCACTCCTGTATTCACAGGGAAGAAGCTGGATACACCTGTCCCACACTTCACAGCACTCTCAGTCCCAGAATACAGACCAGTTATCAAACCAATAGTCCTTGCAGGAATCCCTCGAAGTCGCAGAAGATCCCAAAGTGACTCACGATGCACTGAGTCAAATGCCTTCTTGAAATCAACATAGGGTGCAAGCTCCCCTGCCCAAAACTCACGTCGGCGTTCACCCGGACACGAAGCGCTAGGATACGGTCCGTTGTTGACTTACCAGGCGTGAACCCAGACTGCTGAGGTCTCTGATGTTTCACCAGATACTGCGAATCCGTGTCAGCAATAGATGGGCAAGCACCTTGCCTGGTACGCTAAACGTGAAATACCGCGGTAATTGTTGCGTCCTGAGGGTCCCTTTCCCTTTCCAGATAGGGACGACCAGCCCCCTTTTTCAGTCAGAAGGAATGGTACCTGATTGCCACCGGCATCAGGACAGCATGCAACCCGCGGATCATGGCCTCACCCCCAGCTTTGAGGAGCTCCGCACTGATATTACAAACACCAGCTGCCTTTCCACCCCTCAACTTTGTCACAGCCTCTCTGCCCTTCCTCAAGAGAGGGTGCGGTTTCGTCAATGGGAGGATCGGCATCCACTGCCTGTAACCCAGGGGTGTGAAGCTGCTCAGTTGGGGGGTCCACCGTGAACTACTGCCCAAAAGTACTCAGCCCAACGAGCCATCTGCCCATCCATGTCCGACACGAGGCGCCCATCTGCAGTTCGAATAGCACTCGCCCGAGAAGGAGACTTGGAACGGAGCTTCTTCAGAGCTGGGTGGGTGGGTCGGAGGTCATTAGCGTTCAAATGACCCTCGACATCCTCAGCGAGACTCCTGACATACCTCTCCTTGTCCTCGTCCTCAGGGGGGTTCTAGTCCGGCGTGACAGAGCCCTGTGCTGGTCCCGGTTCCCAGCCAACCTGGCAGCGCGACTCTCCTCGATTTTCTCCACGTCTCCGTCGGACAAAACCACGCCTTGACCTCGGGCGCTCCCCAATACACTCCTTGGCAGCCTGTAAGTTTCACGTTTGAAGGTATCCCACAGTTCTATAGAGTCCCCGAGAGCAACGAGCACATCAAACCGATTTGAGACTGCCACCGCATACTCATGCGCACATGTCAAGTCCTTCAGTTTCTCAAGATGAAACACAGTATGGTTACCTCCTGAGATTCTTCTGGACTTGACATGAAGCTTAAGTGTAGCAACAACAAGTCTGTGATCTATTCCAAAGAACTCAGCACTCCGGTAAACCCTGCAGTTCTGGAGGATCCTCCAACGAGTACTAACGAGGATGTGGTCGATCTCCTGAGCTACCCCTCCGGCATTACTATACCATGTCCAGCGGTGCAGCTCTGGCATCTGATACCAAGAACCTGCAATTCTCAACCTTCTGGATCTTGCAAAGTTCAGAAGCAGAGAACTGTTGGTGTTTATGGTACCGGAGCCATGGGGACCAACACATAACTCGTAGCCATCTCTCACAGTGCCAGTAGTAGCATTGAAGTTGCCCAAGACAATGAGTGTGTCCCGAGGAGGACACTGGTCTAAACTATGGAGGTGGAGGAGTGTCCTCCATATACATGTAGACAGGGAATTATAGGTAAGTTATATCATCAAGTTAACCTCCCCACCTCACTGTTCCCTTCCTCACATCCCCCCAACACTACACCCCACCCCCAGCACCACCCCTACAACCATGACCTGCTCTACATGGCCTGCGCCGGTCACCCCCTTAGGCCATGGACGCAGGTGCTCCCACACAGGTGATAGGCGGAGGGTCACGGGAAGCACACTCATCAGGTCATGCACAGGTCATACAAAGTCACACGGGTTTCAGACAAGTTTCTCGCATCAGTTTATAAGGTGTATTATCTTATACCATCACAAAGCAGTAAAGACATATATGAATTTGGGAAAAAGAAGGGACGACAAAGTCAGGCCTAAGAAAAATTTATAAAATTATAAATAAAAAATCTGAAGACTCTTGGTAAACCCTCTTAGTTTATGGCATTACTAAAACATATCATAACTCTACGTAAGGACCTCACCAAGGGACGCAAGCTATAAGGGACCTTCTTATAGGGTGACGAAGGTCGCAATGAAGTCCAAGCATAAACAATGACTAACACGCACGCACGCACGCACGCACGCACGCACACACGCACGCACACGCACGCACGCACGCACGCACCACGCACGCACGCACCGCACGCAACGCACACGCACACACGCACTACGCACACGCACACGCACACGCACACGCACACGCACACACACACACACACACACACACCGATGGTTGTGTTTCCACCTTCAATGACGTATAGAAAAAAAATAACTAAGAGGGATGACCATAGTAATGAATTTCGTTTTTTTACTTTTCCCTCCTTTTCAATCGTATTTTCACTGCTTGAGCTAAGTAAAGCTAACTAAGTAAAGTTAAACCTACAGGTAATTTGTTTACTATACACAAGTACTCTTCATACCATCAACAACTATATAAATCCTCAACATAAGGATCAGATCAGTGTTTTCTTGTGGCTATATAGTAATGCCAGGTGAGTGTTGTCTGCAAGGAAGAGAAGGAAGGAGGTTTGCTAAGAGATGAGTGTACAGGTAAGCAACAAGCAAGCAACAGGTAAGTATATAGAGGTAATAAAGTAATAAGTATATAGAGTGAAGGCCGGGTCTTCATAAACATCCTTGTGGAAATTATCCACGAAACACCCTCTCATAATTGGTAGAGTGGTTTTTGTTTCCCCCCTCCCCCCTTGTGAGTGAAGTATTTTCCGCTCGTGATAAGTATAGGGATGTATATATATAATTATAAGGTAATGGGTAATAAGTAAGGTAATTTAAGTAAATGACTAGTACTGGGATAAAATACATTAATATTTCTTGTGGTTAATAAGCATTGCATTTAAATAATTAGCACCTAATTTGGAGCGCGGTCATTGGCTGCCGCTCATTAGATACTAGCCACTAAGATTTCTGTACGTGGCTATAGGTAGGGTGGCCGCTAGCCGCTGCCCATCGGAGAATCAGTACACTCCGAGCCCTTGAAAGGATAACATCAATTGTTAATAGACGTGCTGGTCTACAAGTACACTCCACACCTCCATCGAGTGAATATCTCCTCTCTTATTAATATGAAGAGTAGGGTGCCAATAGCGCATAGGGGTAATTTTTCAAAGTCAATATATTTTCACGTACTTTTGTGGTATTCTGCCTTGTACTTAGAAACTGTCATGTGCAAATTTTCAGGCTAATCGGTTGATATTTAGAGGTGGCGGATCGATCTTGAACATTTCCTCTTTTCGCCCTCAGGTCATGACCACGAGAAAGCAAACTAAAGTTTGGCTTCTTGGCCATAGTGTTCCTACTATCACAGGAGCAAAACTTCCTAGCCGTGGAGACGTTTTACGACGATTTTTCTACGTACACAAGGAAGAGAAGAAGACGGTGCAGCAGAGTGCAGCTGAGGCTGCCAAGGAGGTCCTCGCTTCTGGACACGAGCTAGGATCCCCACCATCGCAGAAACTAGCGTGAGGAGGAAGATTACTGGACTTTTCGACAGTGGAAGACCTGAGCAAAAGCAAAAATAACCCCTGGATTCACCCTGCCGAAAACAGAAGACCTTCCAAGAAAGTCTCCCAGACCTTTTGGACATCGCCCACTCCGACCCCCTTTAAACTCTGATGACCATTCCTGAAGACAAGGAATTCCTTTTTGCCAGCGGGAGAAGGGGAGGCGGGGTTCGATGGCTGGTCTGGACAAGAAGCTGAAAGAATCGGTTTGCCGACGTGAAAGCTCTCTCTCACGTAGCCGTCAACAAAACGCCAAAAGGAGAAGAGATGGTGGAGCTGGAGTCGTCATCGTCTGAGTCATAAAGTCCAGCCAACGCTTGCCAACACATCGACTTTCTTCTTCGACGCCGGGGTCGTTTTCTCCACCAAAGCGATGAGGACACGGGCACAAAAGTCCGTCCTATCCCCTGATCTCGTCGGGCCCTTTGACAGAACTGGGTCAGTACCGCCAAGCCCTTCGAATTGTGGCGGCTACGGCAAGTAGCCGGGGCCAAACGATCCACAAGAGCTTGTGCTGAATCCCGGTCCATTCGACAGGCAAGAGCGAAGTACAGGTCCACTTTGGCGAAGACATCAAAGAGACTTTCAGTCCTCTTACCCCTCTTACCGTTCATTGGGACGGGAAGATCCTTCCTCAGGACATGGCACTCGCGCCGAAAGACTCGCCATCCTCGTCACGAGAAGGAGGGAGAAGCTCCTAGGAGTCCCGAAAACTGCACTCCGGAACTGGTGATGCCGCCGCTACAGCTGTGTTCGAGGTCTAGAAGACTGGGGGGCCCGGAACGAGTCGTGGCAAATGTGCTTCGACACAACCAGTGCCAACACTGTAGCCATCAATGGTGCATGCACCATCTTGCAACAGAAGATCGGCCGACCCCTCGTTTTCACTTGTTTGCCGTCATCACGTCCACGAACTTGTCCTTGAGAAGGCCTTTTCCTACGTGTTTGGGGTCATCTTCTGGTCCTGAGATCACCATCTTCTCTCGCTTCAAGGACTACTGGTCTTACATCAACCAGTCGGCAATAAACCCTCCACCAACGAAGATCTCCCGGGAGACTGGTTCCAGAGGACGATCTATTCATGGTTTGAAAAAGTCTGTTCAGACAAAGCAGCCCCGTGACGGGTATAAGGACTCGCTGAGCTGGAAACCTTTTCCTCGGCGGCGCTCTTCCGAAGACCTCGATCCGTAGCCCCGAGCGCTTTTATCGAGCGCGTTGGATGGCGCGTATCATTTTTCGCTCTGAGATGATCTTGTTTCGGGAGCAGCTGACTGGAGTCGTCACACCTCGAGAAATGTCACCCCCAGCGGTCTCATCGTTCGCAAACCCAGATCTACGTCCTGCGATGGTTCGAATCGACGGTTCCATCCTACGCTCCCCGCCAACGATCTTGGATTCGCTAAGGACATCTTTCAGTACCCCGACGAAAATATTCGGAAGGCCTGCTTCACCCTCTGAGCCGCCATTTCTGGTACTTGAGCGAAAATCTCATTGGCCTGTCACTGTTCGACTCACGTCTCCCTGTCTCCGACAAACAAGCAATTGTACACAATGTACAGGCCATTCTCTACGATGAAGGAGCCGAGAACCCGCCAACGAATAACCTGCCATCATCACAAGTTCCTGCGGCAAACACTGCCCTCCTTCGCCACGAAAAATTCCCTCCGCCTCTTCGAAGCTCTTGATATCAAGACCGACTTCCTGTCCGCCAACCCTCGGAAGTGGCAGGAAGAGGAATCGTACGTCAAGGCCTGCCGCCGAATCGAGGGACTTCGCGTCGTCAACGACACAGCCGAGCGAAGAGTGGCGCTCATCCAGTCCTTCAACCTCCGGCTGACCAAAGACGAGGAACAACGCCAGTTCCTCCTCCAAGTTGTGGAGGCCCATCGCCATCAACAGCCCGGGACCTCGAAGGCTTCCTTCCCCGGCCAAGCCGGCCACAATGAGTGGGGTGGCTTTCCCCATGATACCCCCCCCAACGAGGGGCTAATACTCACCAAGAGGCGGACCAGCAGCCCTGCTGGGGAAGGGATGTCCGGCTTGTCCACTTTTTAAGAGATGACATCCCCCCCTTAATAGGCCAGTGCATAAGGGTAAATAACAAAGTTGTAATCCACCACCCCTAAATATCAACCGATTGAGGTCAAACTTTGCATACGATGGTTTCTTGCTAGATGCACCATCACATCAAAAATAGGAAGAAAAATTAAACTTTTGATTTTTATTGGCACCCCTAATGAAAAGGTGTTTTTACATACTTTTAAATTTTTACATATAGTGATAAAACAAAAGGACATGTATTAAAAATCAACACACTGATGATAGCCGTGCGTCAGTAAATTAGTGTGAAAGCCCCTTTTGACGCCGTAACGAAACACTCGCCTCCGCCCCTCCGCTTCTGTATTTCACGGGCGGCCTCGATACCGGCGATCACTGCGGATCACAAGACCATTGCAGTATTGATCAAAACCTACAGCCGTGATTCAACCCACTATCCACCGATAAGTATCCTAGTTAGTTGATTAGCTGGGATGATGTGTCGGGAGATAGACATGAGTTTGATTGATTAGGTAAAGAACCCTCAGATTAAATATGTATGTGACAAATTCCCACATTGGTGCCCCGAATGAGGAATATTGATGATCATGTGATTCAA
The DNA here is from genome assembly GCA_016584305.1 of Chionoecetes opilio. Classification (NCBI taxonomy): domain Eukaryota; kingdom Metazoa; phylum Arthropoda; class Malacostraca; order Decapoda; family Majidae; genus Chionoecetes; species Chionoecetes opilio. The sequence goes on from JACEEZ010002417.1 coordinate 54,222, forward strand.
AGTGGTCGTTAATTGTGAGGTATAATTATGAGCCTACCACAACCGCTGGTTATGGGGCTGGAGGCGGGTGCTTCGAAGCGTCAAGAATGACTCAGCTTTTCAACTACCATATGCCATCACCCTGTGGTAGTAGATAGCATCAGAGGTTACGTACTAGTTAGTTGTAATAACTAAAGTGGGGGTTGTCCATAGGCCTGGTAATGCCCCTTGTTATGCCAGCCAACAGCTCTTCCCGCACTTATAATATAATTAATTATCAACTAACAATGTTTTTAGTAACGTAATCTTGCATTTAATATTTCACTTGAGTTAATTAATTAAAATCATGACGGAAGGGACTAAATCATTAGCTGCTAAATTAGGTTGGCTGACACGATTATATAATACGTGTGATGAAGCAGCTGGGACTAACCCTATAGACTATAATAGTTTAAACTCAGGTCTGCTAATGCTAAAAACTAAATGGGAAAAATATGAGACGGCTTACTGCATATATGAAGTTAAATTAAGACAAGCTGGGGATAAAGAAATTATTCAGTTATGTGTTATCAATTATGAACACGAATGTCAATATGTCTCGATAAAGTAATTGAATATGAGGGATTACTGGAGTGTGCTCATATTCCATCAACAGCTATAGCTTCTTTAACCCAAAGTTTGCAAGTTATTAAGCCAGAACCCCCCCACAGGGAGATCACGATTATTACGCCTGAAGGTAATCAGCTATATCAGCCACCCTCAGAGTTTAAGGATCCCTCGTTAGTGGGTAGTTATCCTGCGCCTGTTACGCAAATCAAACTGCCTGTAATTACGATTCAAACTTCTCAGCCTACCAGTAAACCACTTAGACCTACTCAAATAATAGATACAAACCCTATATCCAGGGCGACTTCTAGTGAAGTACGAATAATAAATTGTGTCTTATGTGAGGGGGAACATACGCCCTCCACATGTAATATCTATTCAGATTGCAACACGAGAGTTGAAAGGTTAATGCGCCTTGGTAACTGCCTAACCTGTCTCCGTGGTAAACATGCTTCAAATGCATGCCCTATAAGCTTAAGAACTTGTAGGAAAAGTAAACAATCTGTTCATAACATCGCTCTTTGTCCTAACAGTGATAATAACTCAAGACCCTACAGTAGTTAAAATGGCATTCACTAATAAGAGTAGTTTAGCAACTGTTCCAACTGCCGAGTTGAAGGTGTGCCATAATGGTAATGCAGTCATAGTAAAGACAATGTTTGACAGTGGTGCACAAAGATCCTTCATAAGCAGAGAGATAGTTGAATTATTACAACTACCCATAACACTGGTCGACAAAAAAAATCGAAGATATGGTTCTGGACTAAATGAAGCTGATTATAGGTAAATCGACCCTGCTGAACTCGAATCTGATGTTCAATTAACTCTATCACGTCCAGTTTTTGAGAACCAGACGCAATTCATGAAAAAATATGGGTAAAATCAGCACACATAGGTTTCACCAATGTTTTCATTTTAAACTCTTAATCTTTTCTTTTCTCAAGCCTATTTAGGGCAGTGCAGTTTTTTTGAGTCAGTGTGGTTTGTGCAGTGAGCAGGGGAGGGTGTGCGCGCTGCGTATTGGCGAGGGGTTAGCAGGCTGTGTAGTACATTTTTACCTACTGATCGTACAGCTATTGACATATGTTTAAACATTTTATTTTTCTTTGCAGATATGATGTGTTTGATTTAGTGGAGTCCTAATTTTAGTTGGTTTACCGTATATAGTACCTTGTACCGGACTGTGATGGAGCGCCGTAACTGTGTGAATGCATCGGACAGTTTTTGTTACATATGTGGAATTTTTACCCCTGACAGTCTGAAGAAATCTCTTACAAAGAATGTTAAAGCAGCTTATCTGCATTACTTCAAGTGCCGTATAGGTGATCAAGTTAAGAAGTGAGCCCCTCACGTAGCATGCAACCCCTGTGTGAACCACTTGAATGAATGGATGCGTGGCAAACGGCCATCAGGCATGGCATTCGGCATCCCAATGGTTTGGCGTGAACAAAAGGATCACAGTACTGACTGCTACTTCTGCCTCACTAACATCAAAGGATATTCAGTAAAAACGCGAGCTAAAATCAGGTATCCTGACGTACCTTCTGCCATCAGGCCTGTGCCACATGATCCTGATCTCCCAGTTCCAAATGTTCCAATTGCAAGTGCTATAAGTGAATCAGATTCGAACGAGGAGGATAATCCCATGGATACAGACTTTCAAGAAATGGCAGACAACAGAGAGCCCAAATTAATCAGTCAGGAAATGCTACTTGACCTTGCTAGGGACCTAGATCTACCCAAGGAGAAAAGTGAAGTCTTTGGATCTCGTCTCAAGGAATGGAATTTGCTACAAGAAGGAGTTCTCATCACCACGTTTCGTCGTAGACATAAAGAACTTTCAAGCTTCTTCAAGATGGAACACAAGCTCTGTTACTGCTTTGATGTTGACACACTCATGGAACAACTTTGTGAGTCTCACACTTATGATAAGAGTGAGTGGCGGCTGTTCATAGATTCAGGAAAAAACACGCTAAAGGCCGTTCTTCTGCATAAAGGAAATAAGCTTCCGAGTGTTCCAATTGCGCATGGCCATGAAATGAGTTAAACTTATGAAACTATGAAGACTTTGTTATCTGCTGTTAAATATGAAGAACATCAGTGGAATCTGTGTGGGGACCTGAAGGTAATCTCCTTGCTTCTAGGACTCCATTTAGGTTACACTAAGCACATGTGTTTTCTTTGTTTGTGGGACTTTAGAGCGGACAGCAAACATTACAAACAAAAGGAATGGCCAGCACGACCAAAAGACTCACCTGGCAGGTTCAACTGTATGTACAAACCTCTGGTTGACAGTGAAAAGTTGTACTTACCTCCATTGCATCTGAAACTTGGGTTAATGAAAAATGTTGTGAAGGCCATGAATCAAAATGGTGCTGGCTTTCAGTATTTGTTAGCAAAGTTTAAACGCACTGTATCTGAAGCCAAAGTAAAGGCAGGTGTTTTCAATGGCCCTCAAATTCGTCAACTACTCAATGATGATGACTTTGTAAAGAGCCTAACTGCCCTGGAAAAAGCTGCTTGGAAGAGCTTTTTGGCTGTTATAAAGAACTACCTAGGTAATGTTCGAGCATCGAATTATGAGGAACTTGTAAATGAATGTTTTAAGAGTTACCATGCGCTTGGGGATCGGATGTCACTCAAAATCCACTTTTTCCATTCACATCTTGATTTCTTCCCAACGAATCTTGGCGCGGTCAGTGATGAGCAGGGGGAACGTTTCCACCAGGACATTGCCACCATGGAAACCCGATACCAAGGACGATTCAGTCCCAACATGATAGGGGACTATTGCTGGACGCTACAACGTGAAAGTAACATAATTTAAGTATATTTTTTGCCAGATATGTACATTAGGTCCTAATACAGCCGCAGGCACCACCAGAATTTAATTACGAGTAATATATATTAACGTAGGGGGATTGTTTCGATTAATTATATAATTATATATACGTATATAATTATAATACCTATTACATTTTAAAATGCCGATATTTCAAAAACTATACGTGCTAGAGAAAAAGCAATGCCATTTTGAAATCAGCAGCGAAAATGCTTTCCAACCCACACACAATGAACTCAGAACCATTTGTGGTGTCGACCAGTGTAATTAATAAAGTGAACATAGCCATATCAGTTTTTCTCGCCAATAATGAGGCTCAAACCTAAGACATAGTTCAACCCCTAGTCCAATTAGGAAGATATAAATGTAGGGTAGCTGCTGTAGTAGTCAATAATATTGGTATCAGTTTAACTGTTCATGGACTAAAAGACACAGCTGAAATGCTGAGGGATAATGGTGTTAAACTAGTTAGTAATACCTTCAAAGACGTTGATGGACCTTTCCAATTAATAATTAATAATAGGAGCCGATTATTTTGGGCGTTACCTAAGGAAGGTCATCAAAATACATAACGGCTCAATGTTCACTAGTGCTGGTGGTAAGGTAATAATGGGACCCATCCCACATACCCATACAGTCGAACAGGAGAGTATTCCTAGTCATGCACAACCCCTATTAATTACCAGAATCGGAACCACTTTCTTGCCCACACCAATAAGTGAGGTTTTAGAGGAAAGTGGTATTCCAGTTCATAATGAATATATTGCCACTAATGAAAATCCTAATAATAATGTGTCGCAAGGAGATAATAACCTCAAATTGAATACAGGATTATGATTTAAAGGCCCTACCTGGCTGAAAGAGTGTAATAATAACCATAATATGGTTTCCACTCAGTCAGACATATCTGAAGATATATGGTTTAAAGGCCCTACCTGGCTGAAAGAGTGTAATAATAATCCTAATATGGTTTCCACTCAGTCAGACATATCTGAAGGGAACCTGAATAAATAGGGGAACCTGAATTGATCCCAGATCCTGTGATAGACATAGAAAGGTTTTCCTTATTGAGCAATGTTCCCTGCAGGGTTAATCCTCCCTGCAAGGTTAATACCCCCTGTAGGGTTAATACTCCCTGCAAGGTTAATACTCCCTGTAGGGTTAATACTCCCTGCAAGGTTAATAAAAGGGATAGCTCTGATCCTTTGAAGTTTTGTATCAGAACAATACAGAAGCAGGTATTTCCTGAGGAATATCAGCTATTGGCTTCAGCCAGCCCCCATAGGAACAAATTGACCATATTGGGTCTGTTCCTTGATCATGAGGGTATTAGGTGTCGAGGTCGAAATTTTCAAGCTGATCTTCCAAATAAAACCTACCATCCCATACTAATTCCCAAACACCATCATCTTACTAAATTGTTGGTGGAAGAATATCATAGGAACTCATTACATGGCGGAATGGCTACAATATTAGCTGATATCAGGTGTAATTTTTCGATAAATCATGGTAGACAGGCAGTCAAATATTACCTCAGATCTCTCATTAAATTTAATAGATCTGAGTGTAGACTAGTCTCCTATCTAGGTCCCCCTGAACAGAAAGAGAGTGGGTGATAGGACAGAACCCTGGGGAACACCACTATTGATAGATTTAGGAGTAGAATAATGTCCGTCTACAATAGCTGTAACAGAACGGTTTGAAAGGAAACTTAAGATGAAGGTACAGAGAGAAGGATAGAAACCGAATGAAGGTAGTTTGGAAATTAAAGATTTGGGCCAGACTCTATCAAAAGCTTTTGATATGTCAAGGGCAACAGCAAAAGTTTCACCCCAACAGGTGTGGGACAAAAATTTGTCCCCGCCTCTTTCTCCTTTCCCTCCCGCCCTCTTCCTCCTCCTATACCTCCTCTTCCTCCCCTTCCTCGTTCTCCTCCTCTTTCGTTCCAGTAAGACGTACGAGCACCAGCAGTTAAGGCGCCTTTACCGTTCACAACCTTCAACAAATTTCAGGTTCTTGGCGAAGTGAATGAAGATGAACTCGAGACAAGACTGATCGGGGACTCGATTCTCCGAGGACAGCTGGTGGAGTTTTGTATTCACACACACACACACACGCACACGCACACGCACACGCACACGCACACGCACACGCACACACACACACACACACCACAACACACACACTAATGTTTACTGATACTACTGTTATTTTTCTTTTATCACTGATCACCTTCTAACAGACACCTCTTTTTTTAGCTAGTGTAGTCTTAACGCTACCTACATCCACCTTTCATCCCCATCCATGAACTTATCTAGCCTCCTTTTAAAGCTCCCTAAGCCTCCTTTTAAAGCTCCTAAGCCTCATTTTAGGAACATAGAAGAGGAATGAATGAAGGAAGGAAATAAACATAGAACGTAGGGAAGGTTATGGAGCTTGATATAATTAGGGATGGTTGGTAAGGTTATGTAGGTTGTTGTTAGGGTATTAAAGCTCCCTAAACCTCCTTTTAACTCCTTCACGCCCAGATCTTGCCTTTGCTATATAAAAAATCGTCTGTTGTTAGCCATAAAATTAAGAAAAGTCACTGAATATACCAAATTAGTTCGTGGACATGGATACTAAACAGGTCATATCTATAAAAACATTGCTTATATTCACTACAAATCATCTAATGGTACACAAATTGCAATGGAAATGACGTTCTGGGTCTCAAGGGGTTAAAGCTCCCTAAAAAAGATCTCGTGTAGCAGAGCGTAGTTTCGATCTACGGACCTCTGGGTTATGGGCCCAGCACGCTTCCACTGCGCCACTCTGCTTCTGTCTTAACGGCTGCCAATTATTTGATATATTCCTAAATTTTTATTATTTGATAGATTTTTAACTATTTATTATTTGAAAGATTCCTAAAGTGTTTCTATTTCTCTCCACCACCGACCACCTCGCCCTAACGTGTAAATATGTGACGTAATATATGACGCCCAGCCACTCTGCTTCTGAGCCTGCGACCACCACTATCAATTGAATTTTCATAACATGTGTTGGCAGTTTTCCAATATTGCTAAATTTTGTTAGGTGGTGGTCGTGGTGGTGGTGATGCCTGTAACGTTGTTGTATTTCCCATCTATTATGCACCAGGAGGAAATAAGAACATAAGAAAATAAGGAAGCTACAAGAGGCCGCGAGACCTACACGAGGTAGTTTCTGTTACTTAACACTACCTACATCTCCATCCATAACACTGTCTAGCCAGTTTATGGAACTGTCGCCGATAGGATCTCTCTCCGAAACGCCAACCGAGAACTCTCACCAACAGTGGAACAATCGCCGACGTGGAAATTTTCGGCGATAGTCCCCTGGTACTTCCCCCCCCCCCCCGCTCGTTCACTAACCTAACCTAAACACGTGTCAACTGGCAAACATAACCTAACTCAAGATAAATAACTAAATGTCGCCAGAAATGGAAACCCCCCCCGACGTCGGCGAAAATTCCATGGGCGACGTTCCAGTACCGTCCATAGAAAATAGGTTGAAATATCTGGAAGATTGGGGGTTGGGTGATACAAGATGAAATTTGGCAGAAAATTTTAAAAAAGGGCTTAGAAGATATTTTGGCTATGGGGTTTTCCAGATTCTTCCATGAGGGAGGCCGCCATTTTACAAATGGCTGCCAAAATATTTCCCAAATTTTTTCTATCCCCCATAGCAAGGGTCTCTGTGCACTCTTTTTTTTTTTTTCCTCTATTTTTTTGGGCACTCTACTAGGCAGACAGTTTGAAGGGGGGACACTCGCACAGAGGGGAAAAGGATTGGAGACGATCACCACCCAAGTGCATTCCCCGGGAAACGGAAAGGGTTTTTCTCCGCATAAACGTCAACAAGACGGGTTTTTCCCCTTCCCTGGCTTCAAACTGGCAGACATTGACACCAAAAACGTCTCATCCCACAAAAGGGCATGGCTTTCCCTTGCCCAAACGCCAGGCGTGTCAGTCTAGCGCCATGACCCAAGGGGGCTGAACTCGTATCCTCCTCACCTACGGATGCCGACCAGGGTACAGAAAAAGTGTCAATACGCACATTTTATCGACGTGGTATTCCGGGCCATAGATCACCCAAATCCCCTAAAACATTTTGAACTGTGGATTGCCTTTGGAGCGGGAAAGAGTTTCGGTTCACCCGCTGCTCGAGATCGTAAAAGCTTGGTCCTGACCGATGGTGGCTTGCCGATGTTCCCCCCTTTCAGGATTGCAGGTGTCCTGTTTTGGCGGCGGGGGCAAGGACTGCATGGGACACCTGACCCCTATGGAGACGTCACACCAGCATTCTCCCCCTTTGGGGCCCATGCCAGACCCCGGCCATTGACGAGTGCATGCACCCACTGGAAGCGATTTGTATCCTGCGTACGATCGAAACCACCCAAGAGGAGGCTGTGAACCAGGAAAGGGAAAACAGTTTTCCCAAAAGAAAGGCGAGCTTTTATGGTCTGCTCCTACACAGGCTGCACTCATCTAAAACACCAAGAGAGCTGTCTCCCGGGCTGGTCACTTTTTGGCCCAAATGATCCCCCTCCCAGATTTCCCGTCCCCAAGTAAATGGGGCTGGAACAAGAACCTGATGGGGGATGGAGTTACCTGGACGACCCTCCCAAAGACGAAGCTTGGGGGGGCTCTTTGCGATGTGGCTGCAAGAAGGGCTGCGGGACGCTGCAATGCCGAAAGGCGGCTCTTCAGTGAAAAGCTCTTTGTCAGTGGGGTGGACAGTGCTCTGGGGACGGGGCTCACAGAAAAATTTCATTACTGTTTGGACCAATTTCCATCCTATTGACTTGCAATTAGACTATAAAAAACTATGGTGTGTACCTCTGCCCCTATAAAAACAAAAGAATAATTATTGGTTGTTTGCCCACTTGACGAAGTGGTCCTGATTTCAAAATCGAAACATGACGTAAAATTAAATTCTTATTTTTTAGCTCAAATATAATTATTTCCATACTGCAAAGCCGCCCTCCGGGCGGATTTTTGGGAGCTCCTGCGGGGGGTATGGGGCCTCGGCCCACCACCTGTGTTTGGGGGCCTTCGGCCCCCCCAAACATGGACTCTCCAATGCCCCTTTTTAAAACTCCCGAAATCTGGGGTAGAAATGTATGTATTCCCCCCCCCCATTCACTCACCCTTACCCATCACCCACCACCCTTCACTCATCCCTTACCCACACCCCCCCCAAAAAACCCCTTCACTCACCCCTTTCCCATTACCCCCCACCCCCTTCCTCACCATTCCCATCACCCCCCCATTCACTACCCATTACCCATCACCCCCACCATTCACCCCCTTTCCATCACCCCCACCCTCACTCGCTCATTCCCCTCACCCCCCACCCCTTACTACCCTTACCCATCACCACACACCCATTCACTCACCCATTTCCCATACCCCCCACCTAACCCTCACCCATCACCATCCCCCCAACCCATCACCCCCCACCCTTTATCACCCATCAACCCCCCAACCCCTACCCATCCCCCACCCATTTCCCCACCCTTTTCCCATCACCCTACATCAAGGCTTCCCAATTCTCGCAACCCCTTTTGTTTTTTCCAAATTTTCGTAATAGGCTGCTAAAAAAAAAAAAAAAAAAAAATGTCGGTCACTCAAAATGGGCTTATGACCTTCCCCGGTCACCCGATTCCAAAAATGTCCATATGAGGTGTTTGGCCCCGGGGGCGGAACCCATACCACACACCACACACCACCACACCAGACAGCGACAGACAGACACCTTTCGCTTATATTATTTTAGTTTCAAATGTTATGTGTTTAAAAATTACGATGTATGTTTATAATCAAAGGAAAAAAATTCCCACCCAAAAAGATTTAAACCCACAATAAAAGAATTTCAAATAAACGATGGGGCCCTCTTGAAAAGGCCGCCCTCTTTTTCACAGGTCGAATCTGAGATGGCCCCCAATCTAAAAAAACACCCTGAGGCATATCTCCCGCGGACCAAAATCCATGCTTGTTTATCAAAACCCCCAAAACTTTCACCTTTTGCATACATCTGCCCCTTTTTAAATTTAAAACTCCCTCGACATCCACTTTTTCATCCCAAAAAACTTGCCCCCATGAGGATCGAACTCCCGACCTTCAGATTATAGACTGCGCGCTGCCTACTGCCCATCGGGCTTCATATGCACGCGCGACACACATACATGCAGACAGGAATTATAGGTAAGTTTTCCCAAGTTTTAAACCCCCCACCTCCTGTCCTTTCCCCACTCCCCCCCAAAACTACACCCCCCCCCACCCACCCCCACAAAACCATGACCCGCTCAATGCCTGCGCGGTCACCCCCCCTAGGCCTGGACCAGGGCTCCCACACAGGGGATAGGCGGAGGGTCAAGGGAAGCACACTCATCAGGTCATGCCAGGCATACAAAACACACGCGCTTCAGACAAGTTTCTCGCACAGTTTTTAAGGTTTTTTATCTTAACCATTACAATGCAGTAAAGACAAAAAGAATGGAAAAAGAAGGGGACGAAAAAGTCAGGCATAAAAAAAAATTTTTTAAAAAAATTATAAAAAAAAAAAATCTAAAGCCCTTTTGGTAAACCCTCTTATTTTATGGCTTATAAAACTATCATAATTACGAAGGCCCTCACCAAGGACGCAAGCTAAAAGGGGACCTTCTTATAGGGTGAGGAAGGTCGCAAGCATGCGATGAAGATGAAGTCCAAGCATAAAAAATGACAAACACGCACGCAGCACGCACGCACGCACGCACGCACGCACGCACGCAGCACACCACGCACCCCGCACACACCACCCCCACGCAGCACGCACCACGCACACACGCACCCCGCACACACGCACACACGCACACATACACACACATAAAGCCCCTAAGCCCTTTTAAAGCTCCTAAGCCTCATTTAGGAACATAAAAGGGGAATGAAGAAGGAAGGAAAAACATAAAACGTAGGGAAGGTTAGGAGGTTGATATAATTAGGGAGGTTGGTAAGGTTAGTGGGTTGTTTTTAGGGTATTAAAGCTCCCTAAACCTCTTTTTAACCCCCTTCACGCCAGATTTTCCTTTGTTATAAAAAATCGATGTTGTTAGTCAAAAAAATTAAGAAAAGTAACTAAATATACCAAATTAGTTTTTGGAAAGGATACAAAACAGGTCAATCTATGAAAACATTGCTTTATTCATAAAAACATCTAAGGACACAAATTACAAGGAAATGATTTTGGGGCTAAAGGGGTTTTAAAGTCCCAAAAAAAGATCTGTGAGCAGGCGTAGTTTCGACTCGCCCTTGGGTAGGGCCCCAGCACGTTTCCACTGCGCCACTTGCTTCTGTCTTAACGGGGCCAAATTTGATGATCCTAAATTTATTATTGATAGATTTTAACTATTTTTTATTTGAAAGATCCTAAAGTTTTTTATTTCTCCCCACCCCCGACCCCCTCGCCCTAACGTGTAAAATATTGACGAATATATGACGCCCAGCCACCTGTTCTGAGCTGCGCCACCTAAAATTGAATTTTTAACAGGGTTTTGGCATTTTCCAATATTGCTAAATTTTTTTAGGTGGTGGTCGTGGTGGTGGTGATGCCTGTAGTGTTGTTGTATTCCCATCTAGCATGCACCAGGGGAAAAAAGAACATAAGAAAATAAAAAAGCTAAAAGGGGCCGCGAGCCCTACAAGGAGTTCCTGTTACTTAACACTACTAGTACGCAGTAGGGGAAAGTAGGGGGTTTTTAAAAAAAAACAGGAATTGGTCCGAGGTAGGACTATGCCTCAGTGGTGATTCTTAGAGAGGGCCATCTCAGATTTGAGGGACAAAAAATGGGGCCATTTCAAGATGGCGCCATCGTTATATGAAATTTTTTGATATGTAGGTTAAAACAATTTAGGGGTGGGGAAAGTTTTTTGTATATAAATCATAATCAGTAATTTTAGTCCACATAACATTTTTAAATGGCAAAAAAATTACAGTTTGAGCTAAAAAATAAAAAATTATCATTTTTGCCATGTTTCGATTTGAAATCAGGACCCCTTTTGTCAAATGCGTCAAACAACCAGAATTTTTTCTTCTGTTTATGTAGGGAGGAGGTAACAAATAGCTTATTTATTAATGAAAATCAATAGGGTGGAAATTGGTCCAAACAGTAATGAAAAATGTTCTCTGGAGCCCCGTACTCAGAGCACTGTCACGCATGAAAAGAGCGTACACTGAAGAGCCGCCTTCTGGCATTTGCGCGTCCTCTGCAGCCGTTTTGCAGCCACATCCAAGAGTTGCCGCAAGCTTTTTGAGTTTGGTTAAAGGTGTCCAGGGATACTCCAATGGAGTATAACTGTGATGATGACCCCCGCTCCAGAGTTCCGCACCAAGTAAATGGGGGGGAACAAGAAGCCCGGTGGGGATGGAGTATTACTCCATCCCCCACCCGGCTTCTTTTTTCCCGCCCCCTCATTGGTGACGGAAGCTCTGGGGCGGGGGATTATTTGGGCCCAACAGTGACCAGTCTGGGAGACAGCTCTCTTGGTGTGTTGGATGAGTGCAGCCTGTGTAGGAGGCAGACCATCAATAGCTCTGCCTTTCTTGCTGAACAGCTGTTTCCTTGCCTGGTTCACACCCTCCTCTGTGCTGGTGCGATCGTACAGCAGGACTACAATCGCTCCAGTGGTTGCATCCACTCGTCAATGGCACGGGGTCTGGCATGGCACCCAAGGCGCAGAATGCTGGTGTGACGTCTCCATAGGTGGTCCAGGTGTCCCATGCAGTCTTCTTGCCCCTGCCGCCAAAACAGGACACCGTGTCACATCCAGTGAAGGCGTGGAACATCGGCAAGGCCACACATCGGTCAGGACCAATAGCTTTGGCGATCTCATGAGCAGTGATGAGCCTGAAGCTCTTCCCAGCTCCAAAGGCAATCCACAGTTCAGAGATGTTGATGCGATTGGCTGATGCTATGGCCAGGACTACCACGTCTGTATCAACTGTGCGTATTGACACTTTGCTGTACCTCTGTTGTACGGCATCCTGTAGGTGCAGGAGGATACGAGTGTCAGCCTCCTCATGCGTGCATGGCGCTAGAGCTGACACGTCCTGGCGATTGGAGCAAAGAACGCCAGTGCCTTGTGTGGTGATGAGATGTTTGTTGGTGTCAATGTCTGCCACGTTAGAAGTCAGGAAGGAGAACAGCTCCGTCTTGTTGTCTGTGGAAATTATCCACCAAACACTCTCATAATTGGTAGAGTGGTAGTTTGTTCATCCCCCCCCCCTTGTGAGTGAGGTATTTTCCACTCGTCATAGGGGGAATGCGTATAGGGATGTAAATATATATAATTATAATGGTAATGGGTAATAATTAAGGTAATTTAGTAAATGATTAGTACTGGGATAGGAGAAATTAATATTCCCAGTGGTAAATAAGCATTGCACTTAAATAAGTAGCACCTTAGATTGAAGCGCGGGTCATTGGCTATTGTCATTAGATTCTAGGCCACCTGACGACATACACGTGTCATAGGTATTGGTAGCGGGGTCTCGCCCACCTTGGAGAATCAGTACACTCCACACCTCCATCGAGTTAATATCTCTTCTCTGATTAATGTGAAGATATTTTGTACATAGTTAATTGTACAAAAAGTTAAACCAATAGGACCGTGTTAAGATACAACACACTGATAAAATCCGCCGTCGTTTAAATTACTTGTGTGATAACACTTGACGCCGACAAAACCGTCTCCACCGCGCTTCTTTTCTTCAAGGGGGACTCTGAACGCGCTACATTGCGGACACAAGACCATTTGCAGTATAATCAAACCTGATCCCCATTGCAAACCCCCCTATCCACCGATAAATATCCTAGTTAGTTGATGGTGGATAATGTGTCGATTTCGATAGAACATGGGGTTTTTAATTAGGTAAGGACTTCAAATTAAATTTATGTGACTAAATTCCCCCAAATTTTGGTTTAGGAATATTGATGATTCATGGATTCAAAGTGGTCGTAATTGTGAGGTGTAATTATGAGGGTACCACAAAACGGGTTTTTGGGGCTGGAGGCGGGGTTCGGCGTCAAGATGACTCGCTGTTTAACTACCATATCCAGGTATAGATAATGTAAAGCGAAAAATTACATTAATAGGGGAAAAGATGAAATAACACATAAGTATCAATAAGCTAACGAGGAATTTTCTCCACGCCTCATTCCTGAATCACTGGTTAGGCTTATATTTTTAAACAGTAGTACTTAGACACGTAGCGAAAAGGGTGTGAACGGGGATCAGGTTAGGATAATTTTAGAAACACTCGAAGTTCATTGATAAGTCCTGTGGAAATGATATCTCGCCCTTGGTAAAGGTATGTTTAAAAAGGGTTTGTAACTAGAGATGTAGACAGACTTACTGGGGATTCCTTTGTTGGACCAGGGCTAATAAAGTGTATTACTTAGGGTCCCAAGGTAGGTGCTGTTGGCGGACAGGGGCCAAGCGCTCACAAATTTGCAGAGGGGGAACCACAACATGTCACCAGCAGCCATGTAGGGCAAGGAGGAAAAAGGAAATTAGAAAAAATAGTGAGAGTGGGAAAAGTTGGAAGGGGATAGACTACGTAACATTATATTAGGATAAAACGACTTGAGCATTACATGTGCGTATCGTTAAGGGTAAAAAGTGCACTGAGTTACCAGAGATAGTAAACTAGATTAGATGCGATTGAGCATTACATGTGCGTATCCCTTTAAAGTGGTGACAGTGCAACCCAAGTACCAAAGATAGTAAACTATTAGGATAAAGACTTGAGCATTCGCGTGCGTATCGCTAGGAGGGAAGAAGACTTAAAATTAAGATAACTTGTGAATGTATAATTAATTACCAAGTGAGACAGTAAAGAGTTAAATTATTATAATTAGAAATATATTAAGCTTTTCATCAGTTTCAACCAGTACTTACATATTTCTTTAAAACTTTTTTAATTTGTTATTCATTATTTTTCCCACTTAATGGGGTGGGGGCAGCGGGGTAACCAGGACTGTAGAGTACACTCCCAAGGTGGGCATACATAATGGTGGGCACGTGTAGATGGTCATTTTGACCACTACATAATGACGACAGCGGTTTGGTCCATTTGTGGTTCCGTTACCCACGGCCAACTAACTCTTGCTAGTTAATATTTTGCCAAGTGCCATTTCACAGTGTCATATCCATGTATAGAGTAGCGTTAGTAGGACATAGCCAGATCCTCAGACTGTGGAGGGGGATGAGCCTAACGTAACGTAGAAGTTTACAGAGCGCCGGGGGCAAGGCTAGAACCCTTCCTTTTAGAGACAACTCCGGAGTATTACAGAAAAATTTTGAGTTAGTCTCCTAAAGGTTAGGCAGTAATGATATTAAAGCAACAGTAAGGTGGAAGCATGTGGAAATTTTTAGAAATAGTAGAAAACTTGCAGGCAACGTGCCGATGTGAGATAAGGATTTGTATGAATAGACATGGAATAACAGACCATTACGCTAGGAGAGTAGAACAAGAAAAAAATTTTGAAAATAAGTAGGGCAATAAACAATAAATTAAAAAAGAATAAGCAGTATAGGAAAATTTAAACTTTAACGCCAAACCTAGCACACGGCTTAGCGTATGACGGGTGCATTCGTAGGACAGCAGGGGTTTTATATATGAGAAGCTAGTAAATGTAATAGGACACAACTATCAGCATGGGCGGCAGTGCAGGCGTTAGGAGGGCCGGGTCACCACCGTAATAGGACTAAAAATGCGTAAATAAGTGTTGAGGCTTGGAAGACGCCCCAGCAAGAAAAAACTTAGAGGGTGTCGTGAGTTTAATGCCACCGTGGGAAACCCAAACATAATAAAGAAAATAGGGAAAGATAATTTTTTTTTTAATTTACGGTAAGTAATTTTTGGGGGGATGGAGGATTTAAAGGTTTTCAGTAAAGGATTTGGAGGATTCTCCAAAGGAAGCAATTTGGGAGAAGCTTAAAAAGGAGAAGGTAACACACGAGAGACGAAACCGTCCGAACAATGCGAGCGATTCAAGTAGATTGGGGTCAGCTAAACAAGAAGAGCAAAGACCAAGAAACGGTTGTTTTTTTGGAAAAATAAAGGAGGAGGAGCAGGAAATTAGAGACCAATGAGATCAAAAAACGAGAGATATACAAATACTGAACCCGGGGATTTACAGTATCGAAGCAGAGGGAAGTTTACAGTTTCCCTTCAGGTAGAAAGCTGTTCGAGAGGATTTGGAGGAGAGAAAGAGGATACTTTGACTAGAGTAGATCCGCATTAGCCTTATGATACAGAATGCCCTCGGTCAGCATGATTTTAGTCATGGAAAAACCCTAACTATTGGTTTATACGAAAGAGCTAACAGACAATAATGTCGACAGAATCCTTAAAAGTAATTCTGAAGTCAGTAATGACTTGGATTGGAAGACCACAAGACTTGAAATAACTAAATGGGAAATACGCCATACTGGAACGAAGTCAAATCCCCGGAGAAATTCCCGAGGATAAAATCATTAAGAAAAAACTTTGCGGGATTGCAAGAAAAGTAAAGAGAAATTAGAAAATTTTTATGGATGAACAAATCCCTAAAAAAAATTTATAGAGGAGTGAGACCGAAGGGCCTTGCCACGAAGAGACACCGACAAAAGTTCGCGGTAAACCAGCCAGACAGCCCTTCAGAAATAAAACACCCCCTTCCCAGAGTAGTCCTCCCAACACACAGGAACAGTCACAGGAACTGTCGGTAGTCAGTTTAGAGGTTAGGAACTGCGGAACAGAGGAAGGATGGGAAGGAAATTACAACCTTGAAAGTATGTAACGACCAGAAGCGTCGAGTTTAGCTTGAGAAAGGGATTCACCAGATATTTGTCCTACTGGAATGAACAACCACTCAGCGTAAACTGTCAAAGGAAGACAAATGCAACGCTTGTTTCGATTGCGGGAGAATAGGATGTAGAAGAGGGAATCCAAATTGGGCCCGGGGAGGACAGGATCTCCGGTGACTAGTTAAACATCAATCCCAATATCCACTTAGCCATTAATGATCAAAGTCATGAAGGTTTTATGGGAAAAGGAAGCGAATATTTACTTATAAAAAAGATTTCAGCTTTAGATTTACCTTAAAATAAGAACCAAGAACATCCCTAGTTAACCGGTATAACGGCAAGGATTGAGAAATCTTAGGTAAGTAAAAGTAAAAATTCCCCTTTGAATAGATAGAACAATAGAAGGTTTATGTTAGCTGTTCCCCGATCAGTATTTTATCCACCGAACCTGATAGGGATGAATAATGGCTAGAAGAAATAAATATAATTACAACAAAAAATCATTGGGCTAACCTAACTTATCCTTAATTTGTTAAACACGATACGGTACCCTCAGAGCAGTTAGAGTGAAAAAATGCGAGAGGAGGTGTAAATCAAGCTGTATATAAGGGTACAACAAAGTGGGACCATAAAAACCAGAAGAATCAAGGGTTAGAATTGTCCCGTGGAAAAGGTAGAGGAAACCACCTCTTGGTGGACACAAAAAACAATGCAAATATAGCACCTGTATGCGTCAGGTTACAAAGAAAGAATATCTTTCTACAAAATTAATACATAGTGGATAGCTTGAAGTTAAAGCCTGGTACAATTTAGCTAAATATAGAGTAGTAACTCAGAAAAAAATTCAAGAACAGCAATTTTCGCCGGAACACGTGTCTCACCAAAGGATGAGTAAGCAATGTTACCGATATGATTTGGGAGCGAGGGTAAAGGTACTCGCCGGAGCGAAATACAGGCAATTCTAGAAAAAGGGGACTGGAAACACTTAAGGAACAGGAGAGGCATCATCTTTTTGCCTTGGGTAAAAAGCCATGAACATTTATCTTAGATGCAGGAGACTAGGCACCATGAAAACTAACCCGCTCATATTCAGGTGTTAGATCAAAACCATGTAAGGAAGGGATTTGGGGTATGGAGAAGTGAAAACAATAGTACAAATGTAAGAAGAAGAGAATTGAATAAAAAGGAAAAAATCCACAGCTGCGTGGTTTAAATCCTATAGTATGGTTAACAAACCGAATGGGAAAAAGGATGTGTCTAGACTATAGAAAGGTGAATAAAATTTAGCCACTGATATACACCCCTACTAATTGGGAAAAGTAGTAAATCGGTTTGCGGGGATGAATACATCCACCCTAGATATGAAGAGCGTATTTTTCAAGTACTGTTTGATGAAGTAGTAAAGATCTAAAACTAGTGAAGGATATCCTTATATAGATTAAAAGACTTCCCTTTGGGTTAAATTCAGTGCAGCAATTTTCTCTCGCAAATTAGCCCGATTTCTTAACTCCCTTTTCTGAAAGAAAATTGGCTTTAAAAAATTTTCTGGATGAATAACCTGATGGCACCCAGTTACGAGAAATTATGGAAAGGATAAATAAATTATTGGGGCATCTGACTAGATTTTTGGTCAAATTAAATCGACCAAAATGTAAAATAGACAAAGAAAAGTTAATTTTCTGGGACACTTAGTGGAAGGAAGGTTACCAACCCAACCCAGACAATAATGGCAGCCGTAAAAAATGAAACCCAACTAAAGTCAAAGGGAAAACCCGAAGATTTCTAGGTAATGGTAGGTTTCTAGGAAGACATAGAAGGGTTCGCTAAGATTTGCAGTGCCTATCAAATTTACCAAGAAAGATAACCCATTCAAATGGTCAGAGGAAACCAGCAAGCATTTCAGATATTAAAGGAAAACTGACTATGCTCCCATTTAACTAAGGCCAACATTAAAAAATCCATGTTGGTACCGATGCTAGCAAAATCACGTAGGAGCAGTATGATGCAGTATAGTGATGAGGGCAAAGCCCAAGTAATCTCTTTTTTTCAAAGAAATTAAACAGTTGGACGCGATACTCGCAACAGATAGGGAAGCTTAGGAATTTTTAGTGCAGACAGTTTCATCATTTTCCCGTGGGGAACCAAGGGGGATCATCAGAACAGCCACCAACCCCTTAGTGTGGTCTTTAAACAACGAACAAGGTCAAACCCGGATGAACAGATGGATCTAAGATGAGAGACTATAGGTATCAGATAGGTATAAAGCGGAAAAAGAACACTGTAGAGACCAACTAGTAGCCAGTAAGAATCATTTGATGTCAAGTAGAAGAGAGTGGTTAGGAAAACTAAAAAAGAAGTAAAGGAATGCAACGAGAGGACCGTAGATGGAGAGAAATGATAGAGTATCTAGAAGAGGCAAAACCCCAAACTAAATACCCCCGGGAAAACTTAATCAATTCGTAATAGAGGAGGAATTTATATTAACTAACCAGTTTTGATAACAGTATACACTATTTATTGGTTTTCCTAGTGAACTGAAGCGAGCGGCTTTGGAATTAATTCCCAAAGGAATCGGTCATTTTGGCAGAGGAAATTCAATAAGTAAACAGAAGCTAATTTTATTTGGGCCCCAAACCTTTAAAACGATGTGAGAGAATATGGAGGAAAAATGTTTTACATGCCAAAGCATAAGGGTATCGTGGACCCAACAAATGGCAAGAATACCATCAGTAGTAAAAATTAGAGAGGATAAGCATAGACAAACAGACATGGAACGGGAGCCACGGATACCGCTATGTATTAACCATAATAGATCATTATAGTAGGTTTATACCTTTTATAAATTAAGGACTAGGGGGATGACCGACGAAGTATGAGAATTTTAGGGAATATGTCAGTTTATTGGAGCACCACATAACTTGTTATTGGTAATGCTAAGGAGTTTAGTCACAACCAATTCAAAGAGTGGGACTCATGTGGGGGAAAACAATTTTGGATACACACGCCTTACCATCCACAAGGTAATAGTATCTCAGAAAGGATGCACCGAACAAAGCAAACAATTCTCTAACCCGTGCAAGGGATCCTCATAGGTGGCCAATTATCTCTTGAAACTCAAAAAGTATTAAAAAAGTGCGTGCATAGAAATGGGTACCAACCTTTCTATGCTTTTTTCCCGATACCCCCAAGTTTGATTAGTGTGAAATTACCACAAAGACCAGAGGATGAAACAAAACAGTGGCACAAAGAAATATCAAAGAACAAATTAGGAGAGAGAAAATGGCGGGAGAAAAACTAATGTGAAAGGAAAATGAAAGGTTGGGAAAAAGACGAATAACTGGGGAAAAAAAAGAGAACGTTTGAGACGGGCACCCTAGAAAACTTTCAGTTAAGTGGTTGGGACCATACAAAGGGGGGAAGTATTGAAGATGGAGTTTTATGTATTAGAAAATAATATTTTACGGGAAACATGTACAGCGCGCGGCGAGCAAATTAAGCGATATGTAGGACAAAGATTGGTGGTGTTGGGAAACCCCAAGAGATAGAGTTGTAGAAGAAGAACTTGAGCAACCCACCTAGAGAAGGGGGACCAGTGAGGAGATACTTAGAACAATGTGATGACAGGCGATAAGTGTTAACCTCTAGAGAGAAAGAGATTAACGCACCATTCTTAGTGAAAGAGAGATTTGAGGAAGGTCCCCTAGACAGCTTTAGTGGTTAAACATTTATTTTTGCTTTAGAGGGTGTACACGGTTTGGGACTGAACACTAAACCCGTAGGTAGTGTAAGACCCCCGGGTGTGCTTGGTTTGAGCTTTGCTCGATGGGTGATTTGACGCAGGAGTATGTAATGCCCAAGCAGGAGGTGAGCCTTTTCCCAAGATACTGAGGGTATGAAGTAGATCCAGCGTGATTTCCTACGCACCTACGCCCAGGATTTTTGTAAAAATGGAAATTGACCATTTCCAGACTAGAGGGACGAGTCCAGTTGCGACTCTATAGGGTTTCGCCCCTAAAATAAGGGGAAATAATGAGGGCCCCCGGATAAAAGCACAAATTTTTTCAGGGCAAAACTCTACGGCTCTAGCTGAGAAGGTAAAAAAATACATCACTCAATGTTAAAGGAACGGTTTTTTTAATTTGAGATTCGATTGGAAATTAGTGGTAAAGGTTTTTTTTAAAATAGTTATAAGGATAAATTTTATTGGATGAAGGTACATTAGTATTTTTTTAAAAAGCTAGAACCAAAATAAATTTCCCAAAAGGGAATAAAAAACATAAATTCAATAATTACGATTTTCTCCCGCCAATCCGAAAAACCCTTGTATTTATTTTTGCAGCACGTTTTAAACTATCCTTGCAATAAAATGACAGGGGTATCTAGAGGTCATTTGAAAATAAGTATTCTTAAAGCCTAAAATCAAAATGTTCTTCCTGTTAGTGAGGATGCATGTTTGTTTAAACACGCAGTCCCACAATGCCAGGATGATTCATTTGTAAATTTGGCTAAAATTTACATTCAGTCCAGTTCGTGATTTGCTGTTTTGCAGAACATCAGCCAACCTCATTTGCAAGGCAACCACAAGTTCACTACAGCCTTGGGCAAAATGCATAGAAGGAACTCAAAGGGGGCTGTTCTATAGGTCAACCGGAAACTTCAGCAGTTGGGTCTGTTTGTTGGGCTGGTGACAGGTGTCAGATTTAGCCTTTGGGTTACCTGCACGCTTGGTGCTGCACAGGGCCTGTTAGTTGGGGGAATTTCCCTCGTTCGTTTTGGAGGAAATTTTTCTTGTTCATTCAGAACAGAGGGCTGGTTTGTTATATAGAATTGTAACGTTCAGCATTTGGGAAACCTGGCAATCACGGTAGTTTGCATTGGATTTTCATGAAGTTGAAAAGGGAGGGTGGTTAGGACACCCATGCTTCAATTAACCCCCTTTTCCCTTTCCAAAAAAGAAAGGGGCGTATACCCCTGTGAAAGGGGTGGAAATTTTACGCTTGGCTTCCTCTTTGCCCAAGTACACAGATGGAATTAAATTTAAAAAAATTTTATCCCAACCCAAATTAATGTTTGCTGGTAAAAAAACTTCCCCTGGGTACAAAACTCATTCCAGTTGGTACCAGATTGGTGCCCAAACCTTAAGGAATTTTGATAAAAATTTGGGTCTCCTTTGGCAATGGGGGATGAGGGTTTGCCATTTGGCAAAGGCCCCCTGGGTTTAAAGATGTTCCGTTAAGGGGTATAATTTTTTGAAGGGAATGAAGATTTACCTTGTTTGTGGGGGACGGAGGAAATCCCAATTGCCTACCTTGGTTTGGGCCGCCCCCTTCGTACATTTCCCCGTTTTTTTGGTGTTCTTTGATCTGTTGTGGTCCTGTTTTTCTTTTGGGTTTGTTTTGTGTGGGGGTTTTTTTGTTGTTTGGTTGGGGGGGTGAACGCCCCCTGGCCCAACATCAAATCAATTTTTGCGTCCCGGGGAATTTGGTGAGATCGGACTTTTTTTTTTGCAGCCCCCCTTTTCAGCCAAAAAAGGGGGATGGGTGATTTATGGGTTTGAAAAGGGGGGAGGGCCCCAAAAGGTGGTGTGTAGTGAAGGGGGAGGGGGTATTAGTAGAATTGGGGGGATGTTTTTTTGTTTTGGGTGGGATTTAAAGGGTTTGTTTTTTTAAATTGGGGGATGGAGGGGTGAGAATTGAAATACCATTTCATCTTTCTTGCCAAAGGGTCTTACTGTGGGATTTTGAAAGGGGTCATTAAACCCTTTTTTGGGGGAACCGGAAATTTTGGGGCATCCCTTAAGGGTTTCCCATTCATTAAATGGATAAAAAGGTCCCCTTTTCGGATAGCCCGGAGAAAACCCCCCCCGTTGGACCTGGCATATTTGGGGTTTGCATATGTTTGAACCCTGTATTTTTTTTTGATTAAAGGGGAAATTATTATAAATTTTTTAAGTGAAAAAAATTTCAAAAAATTTTAAAGGTTTGGAATTAAGTTTTTTTCCCCCTTTTAAAACAACCCAATGTAAATTAACAAAATTTGGGGCTTTTTTGGACCCCATTTAAAACGTTTGGGCCCATTACAAATAAAGGAGGGAAAGGGTTTCATTTAATCTAGATACCATTAAAATATTTCCCCAAATGGCAAACCCCCTTTTTTGGGAGGGAGTATAATTAAAAACATACACCATTTGGTAAAATTTTGGGAAAATTAAAAAAAGCAAAAAATTTTTGAAGGAGGTCCAAAAAAAAATGAAATTAGTTGGTTTATATAAAATTTTTTTTATTTTAATCCGGGGGAGCTGATGAAAGGATGAGGTAAGGGGGTTTTTTTTGGGGGGAAAAAGCTTTACGCAGAAATTCTTTGGGGGGGAGTGAAATAAACCATGTACATGTCGAGGAATTTTCCCCCCCACCCCCTATTCCGAATCCCGGTTGGGTTAATTTTAAGCAGTATAATTAAAGTGCGAAAAGGGTGGAAGGGGCAGGGTTTGAAATTTAGAAGCAGCTCAGTTCTTGGTTAGCGCCGTTGGGGAGGTGAATTTTCTCGCCCTTTGGAAAGGAGTTTGAAATTTTGGGGTAACTAGAGATGTGCCCTGACTTAGGTGATTCCGGGACCCCGGATAAAAAGTGAAATTTTTTGGGTCCCAAGGAGGAGTGTTGGGGGACGGGGAAGGTCCAAAAAAGGGGGGGCAACCATGTCAAGACCTGTAGGGACAAGGAGAAAGAAGAATGAAAATAAAATGGGGGAAAATTGGGTGGGGTAGAAGTTAACCTTTTTTGGAAACGGGCGGATTCATGTGCGATTTTAAGGGGTAACAGTCGACTGAAGGTTTCCCGGATAGTAAAGATTGGTGCGATTGGATTACCTGTGGTTCGTTGTTTTAAGGCAACCGAAGTTACCTGTAAACAAGGTCACTTGACACCCGGTGGGAATCTTAGGAGGGAAAAGCAATTTAAAGAAACGTGTGTAAATAATCCCGGAGGAAAGAGAAAAATAAGTTATTAACGCGGTTTCATTTCCAAAACCCTTAAAGCAAATTTTTTTTTTCCCCGGGGTGGGGGGCCGGGTAAAGGGGGGAGGAAACCCCAAGGGGGAAATAAAGGTGAAAGGGGAGATGGTCATTTTTCCTCAAACAGGGGGCGAGTAAATAGTTTGTATATGTTGGTTGAAATTTGCTTTCTTACGCGTTTGTAGGCCCAGCAGGCTCCCAACTTGTGAATTAAATTTCCTCTACTTAAAAGTACGTAATCTTCCCCCTTTTAAATTTTAGACTGAGTTTTAAAAAATCTGGCGAAAACCAAACACTCTTTCACTAAGTTCTGTACCCCTTTTGTGTGCGAGGCGTTAAAGGAATTCCATTTATTTATTATTTAAAAAAGGTTCCTTGTAAAGAGAATGGTATTAGGAGGTTTTCGCCATATGAAGTTTAATTAAGGCAAACGGGGATAAAGAAAATTCAGATGTTTTCAAAGAACCATTTGCAAAAAATTATCATAAAAAAAGAAAGAGGGGTTTGGAGTTGCTATTTCCATCCCCAGCTTAAAGCTTCTTTAACCCAAAATTTGCAAGGTTTAAGCCGAACCCCCCAAGAAAAAATCCAATTTTTTGCCCGAAAAACCTATAAAAAATTAAACGAAACTTTCTGCTTTTGTGTGTTGGGGTTTTTTTTTATTTTTTTTTTTTTTTTTTTTTTTTTGGGGTTGTTGGAAGGTCCCCCCCGGGCCCAATCCCCTTTTATGGGACTTTTTTAACCCAAGGGGGGTTTTAAACCCATTTACAGTTGTTCTCATTTTTTTTTTTTTGCATTTGCAAATTGCAAAAAAAATTGCAATTGGGGAAACCCTTGTTAGGGGGGGGGTTTTTGGGGGGGGGGGGGGATTTAAATTTTGGGGTAGGGAAAATGGGGGGGGGTTTTGGGTGGGGGGAGGGTTTAAAAGGTTTTTTTTTTAAAGGGTTTTTTTTTTTTTTGAGGAATGGGTTTAGGGAATGGGTGGGGGAATGGGTGGGGGTTTATGGTATGTATAAAAATCTCTTTTCTCAAGGTGGTCCCCCCAGGGCGGAAAAAAAGGTTTCGCTTACCCAGTAAAAGTATTTTTGAGGGGTTTTCCTAAATTTTTTCCCTTCCCAAAATTAGTTGGGGTCACTGTTTTCGTAATTTTCGCGCAATTTCATTTGGGTTTTTCCATAAAAAAAATTAAAAAGCAGAATGGAAAAGGGGCTCTGAGCCCTTTTTTTTTGGACCAAAGAAGTTATGTTTCTAAAATGATTGAGTCCCTTTTATCTTCGTTCGTCTTAATGAAATTGGAAAGGAAAAAATTGGGAAAAAAAAAAAAAAGGAATTTTCCTTTTAAAGTGGTTCCTTTTTAAAAATAAAAAAAGAAAAAAAAGTAAATAAAAAAAGTTTTAGGAAATTTAAAGAAGGAAGGGTGGGACAAAGGGGAGAAAGGGAAAGAAAAATGTTAGGAAAGTAAAAAAAAGGTGAAGCGAAAAGGGAATAGATTTTTTAAAAAAACAAAAATTTAAAAAAAAAGAGTTTGGGGTTTTTTGGGGAAATAAAATTGAAAACCAAAAAACCCTTTTGCCAAGGAGGTTACAAATTGAAAAAATCGAATACATTTTTTAGATCATCCCCATGCCATTTTGTCGGTCAAACCCGGGAGCAATGAAAGTCAACAAGGGGGTTGCGGCTTGAAGGGCACGTTTTCGAGAGTTTCTTGCATGATGGTCCCATCCTGATACTCGGGGCGGGACATAAGGGAACCCCAGGTTTTCCTAGCCTATTGGTGGGCAAATTCCCAACTTCTTCACAGCCCCCTGAGACGGCCTTAGGGTTATAATGTTTGGGGGGGGCGTTTTATTTGGGGGGGAGTCTCTCCAACCTTTTTTCTCTGGTGGGTTGTGGGAGGACATTATATGAAATTTCTCTCAATGGGGGAAAAGTAGGCTTTTAAAGGGGTTATTACCCCCAAAGGCAGGGGGGGCCTTTTTGGTGGCCGTGGAAAAAGCCAATTCACTTTCCCTTTCCAAAACCTGGGTGTGAACCATAAGATAAGGAATATAATCCCCTTAGAGCCCCTTAGGGAACTAACTTAAAAGGCTTTGCCAAGGGGGGGCACGGTTGGGAGGTTTTTGGGGAGGTCGGAGGGGGGAGGGGACGTCTTAAAAAAACGGTTTTCCTAACTTTGTCGAGGGGGGGGGGAAAAACTTTTTGGGGGTTTTTGGGGGAAAAGGAGGGGGGAGAAGGCCCCGGGGGAGGAGAAGGAAAAGAAGGGGAAAAAAAAAATATAAAAATTTTTTTAACAAAAAAAAATTTTTGTTTTTAAAATTTTATTTTTTTTTTTAAAAAATTTTAAAAAAAGGTTAAAAGTTCCAAAAGTTTAAAAAAAAAAAAAAATTTAGGGGAAAATCAAATAATTCTAAAAAAAATTAAAAATTTAAATAAATTTTTTTCCAAACAAAAATTTTTTTATTTTTTAAAAAAAAAAATATATTAAATTTAAATTTTTTATTAAAAATAATTTAATATTTTTTTTAAAAAAAAAATTTTTAAAAAAAATTTATTTAATTGGGAATATTGTGGAGGGGATTTTTTAGTAAAAATTATCTATTTTTTTTAATCTTATTTAAAAAAAAATTTAAATTTTTCCCAAATTTAAATTTAAAAGGAAAAATTTTGGATTCCTTTCCGTGGCCGCTGGGGGGGCCTTTGGGTTTGGGGCCGTTTTAAAAACCCGGAAGGCCCATGAAACCCCCTTATAAAAAAGAAATTGAGCCCGGGGGTTTTGGAAAAAGGCCCCCCCACTTCAAAATCCCCAAATGTTTCCCCGGCGCACCAAGGAACGGAAAAGGTCCAACCTTACACGCCCATCTCCGAGGTTTTACACCCTTGGCCCCGGGGGAAATAAGTTGGGGCCGGGGCCCCGGGAACGAAGCCCCCGGCTTGTCCGGTTTACGGGCCTGATGCGGGGGCCTCCCCCTAAGAATCAAACTGGCCTCTGGAGCAGGGCGCCTTAAAATGTTGGGACCTTCCTCCCGGCGCACAAGCCTTTTGGGCAGGTAACCGGCCTGGGGGGGGGGGCTTTTGGGAAGAAAAATCCCCGAAGGGGCCAAGTTCCTTGACCAAGCGACCTTTGGGTCGGCCAAATAATCGGAAGTTTTCTCGGTCAAAAACAAAGGACACCCCGCGGGCCCAAAAGCCGAGATCCGGGGTTCGGCTTTTGCCCGTCCCCTTCACCGCGAGAAACAAACCACACCGCCTTTCCGAAGTGTTTCCCAAAAAGGGTGGCCCAATGAAAAAATCGGGGGGGATGGCGGAAGTTCTGAATACGAAGGGGAAGGTTTTGGCTGGAAAAAGTATTTGGGGGGTTTTCCCGCATGTCAGTAAATACTTCAAAAAGCTAAAAAAGCCAAATTCAAAAGGGAACAGGTATTTTCACGGGGGTTAATTATTTTTTTGCTCGCCCTCCAATACCGTTATTCCCCAAATTCCCCTTACCCCCCTGTTTTTCCCTTTTGAGACCAAGGACCCCGGGTAACCCCAAAAATGCCCTTTTAGGGGGCAAAAATGGAAACGGGGGTCTCCACGGCCTTTGCAAAACCCCTTATTCCCCTTTCTGGCTGCGGAAACCTTCGAGCACCCCGTTTTTGGTCAGCAAAACTTTAAGCCCAAAACCCTCCTTTCAGGAGTTGCCCAATGGGGTGGTAGGGGAGTTTCCCCCTTCTTTTCATACCCAAACCCCCCCCAAAAAAACAAACACACCCATAAACATATACATCCCCAACACACAATTTAAACTAATACCACAACATTCTTTCCACCAAACAACAAAACCTTACTCCCATTCCCCCAATTCCAGCACCATTCATATTACCCTCCCTCCAAAAGCCTGGGAAAAATTTTTTCCCACGGGGAATTGGTCAAACAAAAAAGGAAACGGACACCCCGGGAAAATCAAAACCTCCCCTTGCTGCCAAAATGTGGGGGGAAGTGTTTTGGCCCCGCGGCCTTCCCCCCCACACCCCCCAAAACCCCCAACACCCCACCAAAACACTTTTTAAACCCCCACCACAAAACCCCCGCGGGGGTTTTACAGCCTTCCATTTATTAAATTTCTTCAGGAAAGGAATTTTCGTTTGGGGTTCCGGCCCAAAAAGGCAACCCTGAAGCTTTGGGTAATGGAAGCCCCGGGCCCCCAAGCAAAACCCTACGTTTCCCCATTCGTGGCAGAATTTACAATAACCGCTCTTCCCAGGCATGACCATTAGGAAAGGTTACAAAGGGCCTACAGGAAGCCAAAAAATTTATGGAGCCAAATGCGTCTCGGGAACTTTAAGGGGTTGGTGCCCTGCCCCCCAAAAAAGGCTTTCGGCAAACCCCGGGGCCTATTTAACCCCCCCCGCCCCCCAAATAAAATATGAGTTGGGTCAAAAATGTGGACCCCTCGTGGTGTAAGCCCGCCCCTTTTCGGAGCGCGATTCCCCCCAATCACAACACAGAAGATGGGATGGGAGGTGGAAGACATAATTTCATTTTTTTAAACCTGGAAGTGTACCTAAGGGGTTTTTTTTTGTGCAATTGTTTTTTAAAAAAAAATTTTTTTTTTTTTGGAAAAAAAAAAAAAAAAAAAAAAAAAAAAAAAAAAAAAAAAAAAAAAAAAAAAAAAAAAAAAAAAAAAAAAAAAAAAAAAAAAAAAAAAAAAAAAAAAAAAAAAAAAAAAAAAAAAAAAAAAAAAAAAAAAAAAAAAAAAAAAAAAAAAAAAAAAAAAAAAAAAAAAAAAAAAAAAAAAAAAAAAAAAAAAAAAAAAAAAAAAAAAAAAAAAAAAAAAAAAAAAAAAAAAAAAAAAAAAAAAAAAAAAAAAAAAAAAAAAAAAAAAAAAAAAAAAAAAAAAAAAAAAAAAAAAAAAAAAAAAAAAAAAAAAAAAAAAAAAAAAAAAAAAAAAAAAAAAAAAAAAAAAAAAAAAAAAAAAAAAAAAAAAAAAAAAAAAAAAAAAAAAAAAAAAAAAAAAAAAATGACAAAAATATTTATAAAAGGGGGTTTTTAAGGGGAAAAAAAAAATGTAAAAAATTTTTTGGTTGGTTAAAATGAATGACAACGCTTTTTTTTTAAAATTTTTTTTTTCTTTTAAAATTAAAAAAAAAGGGGAACCTTTTTCCCCAAAACCCCTTTTTTCCCAAAAAAAAAAAAACCCAAGGCAAAAAAAACAACGAGACAGAGCCACACCCCAAATATGAAGTACCTTCAGGGTATAGATCGTTGAGTGGCTTACTACCTTGCATGGTAAGAGTTGGAATAAATGACCACTCAGAATCCTTCTTACACGAATTATGACATCCGTGTCAATTCAAAACTTGAAACATTATACCAAGCTGCTAATGACTCCTATCATACCTCCTAACATGCCTTTGCAATGAACCGCAAACAAAAATCATGGAATTGCACTAGGCTGCCCATTATCGTCTTCTGAGCAGCACTAGGCTGAAATTGCTAGCTACTCCCATATTTTTTAAAAGAATTAAAGGAAGATCGTTACAATTTGGAGGAAAAACTTCTATGTGTAGAGGCTGTGGTGCTGGGACCACCGTTGTTCACACACTACATACAATTAGTTGCCCTGAGATGGAAAAACCTCTAGGTGTTATGTAGACTGGAGTATCAAGTCAGGACGGGAACGAAAAGTGGGAAACAATAGAATGACCAATTCGTTCAAAAAAGTAGTAACTTTTCTAATCAAAGTTAATATATTCAATAATTTAACTCTTTATGTCTTCACTTGGTAATTATTATACATTCACAAGTTATTAATATAAGTCTCCTTCCACTCTAACGATAACGCACGCGAATGCTCAAGTCGTTATCCTAATATGGTTACTATCTTGGTAACTTCGGTTGCACGTCACCATTTAACGATACGCACTATGTAATGCCAAGTCGTCCATCCTAATCTAGGTTACTATCTCGGTAACTTCAGCTCGCACTGTTCCCTAACGATACGCACATGTATGTCAGTCGTATCCTAAGTAAGTATACATGTCTATCCACTTCAACGTGTTCCTCTCACTTCATTTTTATTCCCTTCTTTGTCCTACACGGCTGCTGTGACATGTTGTGGTTGCCCCTCTGCTAATTTGTGAACCTTGGCCCCCTGGTCGCCAGCAGATCATACTTGGGACCCTAGTAATACACGTTATTAGCTGAGTCAACAAAAGAATTTCTAGTAAGTCAGTCTACATCTCTAGTAACAAACATTTCATAACCATACCTTTACCCAGGGCGAGAAACATCCCAGGACCTTAACTCAATGAACGTTAGCTGCATTCTAAATATCCTAACCTAGAATCCCGTTCTGCACCTCGTTCGATACGTGTCTATTACTGGCTAAATGAGCCTAACCAGTGATGCTAGGATGAGGCTTGGGAGGGAAAATTCTGCTTAGCTTATTGATGACTTATGTGTATTCATCTATTCCCTATCATCGTAATTCTCTGCGTTACATAGCTTTCCCCAAAAAAAATTCTTATGCCTCGCTCCTTATCAAGCATCCTAACGGATATCAAACTAAAATAAAAAAAATTATCATTACATCACACATATTCATATAATTTTCTTAGGTCTTCTAGCACTTACAAACTAATATTTCTCATCCTGCATTTTCCAATTCTTCAACAATTTACAAAAAAATGAGATAGTATGTATCTAATTTATCACTCTCCAAAGAGTAGATTTGACCAGTTTGGGATATACTCACTTAAATGTGATGACTCTAGACTTAAATGAAACCTTGATAACTTCTCTATTATTTATGCGAACCTTATAAGAAACCTGGATGTCCCTAATTATCGGAATGGTCAATTCATTTTTACCCCATAATCTAGGCGTAGGGCGTAGGGAGATTCACGACTGTATAACTTCATACCTCAGTATCTTGGGATAAGGCTACATCCTGTCTTTGAGGCATACATATCCTGCGTCTATCACCCATCGAGCCAAAGTCTCAAGCCAAGCCCTTGGGTCTTACGACTACCTACGGTTTAGTGTCATGCAAACTTTACCCTCTAACAATAAATGTTAAAACCACTAAAGTCCTGTCTAGGGAACCTTCTCAAAATCTCTGCTTCACTAGAGAAATGGTGAACGTTAATCTCTTTCTCCAAGAGGTTAACAGCTTATCGCCGGTCATCAACATGTTCTAAGTATCTCACTCACTGTCTCTCTCTCTAAGGTGGGTTCAATTTTTCCTTCTACAACTACTATCTCTGCTGTTCCACAGCCAGCCATCTTGTCACTAGCATATCGCTTAATTGCTCGGCGCGTCGTGTAAATGTTTGCCGTCAAAATATTTTCTAATACATATGTATCACCTCATCTCTCATACTTCCCCCTGTATGGGTTCCCAACCACTTTCAAACTGAAGTTTTCTGTTGGTGCCCGTACTCAAAACGTTCTCTATTTATTACCGGTCTATTCGTTTTTCACCGTTCAATTTTTTCCTTTTCACCATTAGCTCTTCTCCCCCATTTTTACTCTCTCCCTAATTGTTTTGATTATTCGGTGCCACTGTTGTTCATCCTCTGAGTCATTTGTGGTATTCACTAATTCAAACTTCGAGCTTTCGGAAAAAAAGCATAGAAAGGTTGCGGTACCATTTCTCTCATGCTATTTAATTATTTTGAGTTTCAGGATATTGGGCCACCTATGGGATAACCAATATTGACAGTTTGAGAGAATGTTTCAGGTTTGGTGCATCCTTCTGAGATACTATACCTTTGGATGGTAAGCGTGTGTATCCTATTGTGAATCTGACAGATCAAAACTTTTTGAATTGTTGTACGTAAACTCCTTAGCATTATCCAATACAAGGTATGTGTGTCAAATAAATGACATTTCCTAAAATTCTTACATACTTCGTCGGTCATCCTAGTCCTTAATTTACTAAAAGTAGTAACACTACTATAATGATTATATGGTTATACATAAGCGTATTCCGTGGTCACTTCGCTGTCTCGTTTTTTAATGTTATCCTTCTATAGAGGTTACTTATGATGGTAATTCTTGCATTTTGGTGTCCAGACTACCTTATGCTGTTGGCATTCAAACAGTTCACTCACATATTCTTCACATCCGTTTTCAGTTGGCCATAAAATAGCTTCTGTTTACTATAGTTCCTCTGCCTAATGACCCGATTCTTTGGGAATAATTCCAAGCCGCTGACTTCAGTTCACTGGTAAAGACACAAAATTAAATAGTGTATACGTTATCGAACTGTGGTTAGTTAAATATAAATTCCTCCTTTTTACGAATGATGTAAAGATTTCCTGGGGTATTTAGATCTGGGTATCTGCCTCTTTAGTATACTCTATGCATTTCCTCCATCTACGTCCTCTCGTTTCCATTCCTTACTGTCTTCTTAGTTTCTCTAACCACTTCTTCTTATTTGACACGACATGACTTCTTACTGGTCTACTAAGTTGTCTGCTACAGTGTTCTTTTTCATGTTTTATACTCTATCCTGATACTCTCATATCTCTTCATCTCTAGGATCCATCTGTTCATCCTAGGTGACTTGGTTCGTTGTTTAAAGACAGACACTAACGGTTGGTGGTCTGTTCTGATGATCACCTTGGTTCCCCACAGGAAATGATGAAACTGTCTGCAAGCTAAAACTATTCCTAAGGCTTCCCTATTTGTTGCTGAGTATCGCGTCTCACTGGTTTTAATTTCTTGGAAAAATAAAGAGATTACTTGGGCTTTGCCCTCATCACTATACTGCATCAGTACTGCTCCTACGTGAGTTTGGCTAGCATCGGTATCCAACACAAATGGATTATTAATGTTGGCCTTAGTTAAGATGGGAGCACTAGTCAGTTTATCCTTTAATATCTGAAATGCTTGCTGGCTTTCCTCTGACCATTTGAATGGGTTATCTTTCTTGGTCAAATTAGTGATAGGCACTGCTATCTTAGCGAATCCTTCTATGTACTTCCTATAGAAACCTACCATACCTAGAAATCTTCTGGTTTCCTTGACATTAGTTGGGGGTTTCATTTTATCTACGGCTGCCATATTGTCTGGGTTGGGTTGGTAACCTTCCTTGTCCACTAAGTGTCCCAGAAAATTAACTTTTCTTTGTCCTATTTTACATTTGGTCAGATTTAATTGACTCCAAATCTAGTCAGATGTCCAAATAATTTATTTATCCTTTCCAATAATTTCTCGTAACTGGGTGCCATCAGGATTATGTCATCCAGATAATTTTTAAGCCAATTTTCTTTCAGTAAAGGAGTTAAGAAGATCTGGGCTAATTTGCGAGAGAAAATTGCTGCACTGCAATTTAATCCAAAGGGAAGTCTTTTGAATCTATATAAGGATATCCCTTCACTGAAAGTTGTTAGATCTTTACTACTTTCATCTAACAGTACTTGATAATACGCATCTTTCATATCTAGGGTGGCATAGTATTCATAGCCCGCTACCGATTCTACTAACTCTTCCAATTTAGGTAGGGGGTGTATATCAGTGGCTAAATGTTGATTCACCTTTCTATAGTCTAGACACATCCTTTTTTCCCCATTCGGTTGTTAACCAGTACTATAGGACTTAACCACGCAGCTGTGGAATTTTCTATTATGTCCTTCTCTTCCATTTCTCTCAACATTTTAGCTATTAGTTCTTTAGCTTTCTCCGGATACCTATATGTAACTCCTCTACATGGTTTTGGATCTAACACCTGAATATGAGCGGGTTCAGTTTTCATGGTGCCTAGTTCTCCTGCATCTAAGATAAATAGTTCATGGTGCTTTTTATCAAGGCGAAAAGATGATGCCTCTCTGTTCACTTAAGTGTTCCAGTCTCCTTTTCTAGAATTGCCTGTATTCGCTCCGGTCGAGTACCATTACCCTCGCTACCATCACTACGGGTAACATTGCGTTACTCATCTAGTGGTGAGACAACGTGTTCCGGCCGTAACTTGCTGTTCTTGAATTTCTTCTGAGTTTACTACTCTATATTTAGCTAAAATTGTACCAGGACGTAACTTCAGCTATCCACTACTGTTATTAATTATTGGTAGAAAGATAGTTCTTTCTTTTGTAACCTGGACGCATACAGGTGCTATATTTTGCACTTGTTTTTTTGTGTCCACCAAGAGAGTGGTTCCCTCTACCTCGTCCACTGACAATTCTAACCATTGAGTTCTTTCTGGTTTTATGGTCACACTTTGTTGTATCCTTATATGACAGCTTGATTTATGCACCTCCTCTTCGCACTTTTCACTCTTAACTGCTCTGATGGTACCGTATCGGTGTTTAACAAAATTTAAGGGATAAGTTAGGTTAGCCCACATGACTTTCTTTTGTTTGTAATTGATAGTTATTTCTTCTAGTCCTATTATGTTCATCCCTATCAGGGCTTCGGTGGATAAATACTGATCTGGAACAGCTAACATCAACACTTCTATTGTTCTATCTATTCCTAAGGGTATTTTTACTCTTACTTGACCTAAGATTCTCAACTCCTTGCCCGTTTATACGGTTAAATAGGGATGTTACTGTGGGTTTCTTATTTTAAGTTGTAAATCTAAAGCTGCACTCTTTTTTATAAGTGAATATTCGCTTCCTGTGTCTAATAAAACTTCATGACGTGATCATTAATGGCTAAGTGGATTATTGGGGATTGATGTTTAACTAGTCACCGGGAAGATCCTGTCCTCCCCGGCCAATTTGGATTCCCTCTTCTACATCCTATTCTCCCGCAATCGAAACAAGCGTTGCTATTTGTCTTCCTTTGACAGTCTACGGCTGAGTGGTTGTTCATTCTACAGTAGGGACAAAATATCTGTGAATCCCTTCTCCAAGCTAAACTCGACGGCTTCTGGTCGTTACATACTTTCAAGGCTTGTAATTTCCTTCCCA
This sequence comes from Chionoecetes opilio, assembly GCA_016584305.1. Classification (NCBI taxonomy): domain Eukaryota; kingdom Metazoa; phylum Arthropoda; class Malacostraca; order Decapoda; family Majidae; genus Chionoecetes; species Chionoecetes opilio. Next base: position 88,410 of record JACEEZ010002417.1, read on the forward strand.
TCCCTTCCATCTGTGCACGCAGTTCTCTAACCTCTGACTGACTAGCCGACAGTTCCTGTGACTGTTCCTGTGTGTTGGGAGGACTACTCTGGGAAGCGGGTGTTATTTCTGACGGCTGTCGTGGCTGGTTTACCGCGAACATTTTGTCGGTGTCTCTTCCGATGGCAATGGCCCTCTCGGTCTCCACTCTCTCTATGAACTTTTTTAGAGGGATTTGTTCATCCATAAAAAAGTTTAATTTCTCTTTACTGTGACTTGGCAATCCTCGCAATAGTTTTTTCTTAATGATTTTATCCCTACGGGGAATTTCTCCTGGGTATTTTGACTTCGCTTCCAGTATGGCGTATTTGCATTTGAGTTTATTTGCAAAGTCTTGTGGATCTTCCATCCAGTCATACTGGACTTCAGAAATACTGTAAGATTCTGTCGACATTATTGTCTGTTAGCTCATCGTATAACCAATAAGTTAGGGTGTTCCATGATCTAAAATCATGCTGACCGAGGGCATTCTGTATCAATAAGGCTAATTGCGGATCTACTCTAGTCATAAGTATCCTCTTTCTCTCCTCCAAATCCTCTGAACAGCTTTCTACCTGGGAAAGGAAAACTGTCAACCTTCCCTCTGCTTCGATACCTTGTAAATCCCCGAGGTTCAGTATTTGTATATCTCTCGGTTTTATTAATGATCTCATTGGTCTCCTAACTTCCTGCTCCTCTCCTTATTTTCAAAAATAACTCAACCGTTTCTTTCGTCTTTGCTACTTCTTGTTCTAGCTGACTCATCTACTTGAATCGCTCGCATTGTTCGGGACGGGTTTCGCCTCTCTCGTGTGTTACTCCTTCCTCCTTCTTAAGCTCTCTACCAATTGCTTCCTTTTGGAGGAAATCCTCCAAATCCTTTACTGAAAAACCCATTAAATCCTCCATCCCCCCAAAAAATTACTTTACCGTAAATTAAAAAAAATAATATCTTTCCCTGATTTTCTTTATTAGTGTTGGGCTTCCACGGTGGCTATTAAACTCACGACAGCCCTCTGAAGTTGCTTACTTGCTGGGGGCGTCTTCCAAGCCTCAACACTTATTTACGCATTTTTATGTCCTAATTACGGTGGGTGACCCGGCCCTCCTAACGCCTGCACTGCCGCCCATGCCTGATAGTTGTGTCCTATTACATTTACTAGCTTCTCATATATAAAACCCCTGCTCGTCCTACCGAAATGCACCCCGTCATACGCTAAGCCGTGTGCATAGGGTTTGGCGTTAAAGCTTAATTTCCTATACTGCGTTAGTTCTTTATTTAATTTATTGTTTATTGCCCTACTTATTTTATCATAATTTTTCTTGTTCTACTCTCCTAGCGTAATGGTCTGTTATGATCTCTATGTTCTATCATACAAATCCTTATCTCACATCGGCACGTTGTCTGCAATGTTTCTACTACTTTCCTAATATTTCCCACTATTGCTTCCACCTTACTGTTGCCTTTAATATCATTACTGCCTAACCATAGGATGACTAACTCAAATTCTTTCTGTAATACTCCGTTGAGTCTGTCATCTACAAGGAAGGTTCTAGCCTTGCCTCCCGGCGCTCTGTAAACTTCTACTGTTACGTTAGGCTCATCCACCTCCACAGTCTGAGGGATCTGGCTATGTCCTACTAACGCTACTCTATACATGGATATGACACTGTGTACTGGCACTTGGCAAAAATAATTAACTAGCAAGGAGTTAGTTGGCTCGTGGGTAAGCGGAAACCATCGAATGGATCCAAACCGCTGTCGTCATTATGTAGTGGTCAAAATGACCATCTACACCGTTGTCACCATTATGTAGTGCCCACCTTGGGAGTGTACTCTACAGTCCTGGTTACTCCGCTGCCACCACCCACATTAAGTGGGAAAAAATATATGAATGAACAAATATAAAAGATTTAAGAAAATATGTAAGTACTGGTTGGAAACTGAATGACAACGCGTTAATATATTTCTAATTATAATATATTTAACTCTTTACTGTCTCACTTGGTAATTATTATACATTCACAAGTTATCTTAATATTAAGTCTTCCTTCCCTCCTAGCGATACGCACGCGAAATGCTCAAGTCGTTATCCTAATATAGTTTACTATCTTTGGTAACTTCGGTTGCACTGTCACCACATTAACGATACGCACATGTAATGCTCAAGTCGTCATCCTAATCTAGTTTACTATCTCTGGTAACTTCAGTCGCACTGTTACCCCTTAACGATACGCACATGTAATGCTCAAGTCGTTATCCTAATATAATGTATACGTAGTCTATCCCACTTCCAACGTTTCCCTCACTTATTTTTCTATTTCCTTCTTTCTCCTTGTCCTCACATGGCTGGCTGTGACATGTTGTGGTTGCCCCCTCTGCTAATTTGTGAGCGCTTGGCCCCTGGTCGCCAACAGCATCCTACCTTGGGACCCTAAGTAATACACTTTATTAGTCCTGGTCAACAAAAGGAATCACCAGTAAGTCATGTCTACATCTCTAGTTAACAACATTTCATAACATACCTTTTACCAAGGGCGAGAATATCACCTCCCCACAGGCGACTTAACTCAATGAACGTCGAGCTGCTTCTAAAATTATCCTAACCTAGAATCCCCGTTCTCACCTCGTTTCGCTACGTGTCTAATTACTACTGGCTTAAAATATAAGCCTAACCAGTGATTCAGGAATGAGGCGTGGAGGAAAATTCCTCGTTAGCTTATTGATACTTATGTGTTATTTCATCTCTTCCCCTATTAATGTAATTTCTCGCGTTACATTATCTACTACCTGGCATATGGTAGTTGAACAGCTGAGTCATTCTTGACGCCGCGAAACCCCCGCCTCCAGCCCCATAACCAGCGATTGTGGTAGGCTCATAATTACACCTCACAATTAACGACCACTTTGAATCACATGAATCATCAATATTCCTCACCAAATGTGGGAATTTATGTCACATACATATTTAATTTGAAGTCCTTACCTAATCAAAACCCATGTTCTATCGCATCGACACATTATCCCAGCCAATCAACTAACTAGGATACTTATCGGTGGATAGTAGGGTTGCAATGTGGATCAGGGTTTGATTAATACTGCAATGGTCTTGTGATCCGCAATGGTAGCGCGTGATCAGAGTCGCCCTTGAAAGACAGAAGCGGCGGGCTGGAGACGGTAGTTGTCGGCGTCAAGTGGTTATCACACCAAGTAACTTAACGACGCGGCGGATTGTTATCAGTGTGTTGTATCTTAACACGGTCCTATTGGTTTACACTTATATGTACAATTAACTATGTACAAAATATCTTCACATTAATCAGAGAAGAGATATTAACTCGATGGAGGTGTGGAGTGTACTGATTCTCCAAGGTGGGCGAGACCCCCGCTACCAATACCTATGACACGTGTATGTCGTCAGGTGGCCTAGAATCTAATGACAATAGCCAATGACCGCGCTTCAATCTAAGGTGCTACTTATTTAAGTGCAATGCTTATTTACCACTGGGAATATTAATTTCTCCTATCCCAGTACTAATCATTTACTTAAATTACCTTAATTATTACCCATTACCATTATAATTATATATATTTACATCCCTATACGCATTCCCCCTATGACGAGTGGAAAATACCTCACTCACAAGGGGGGGGGGTGAACAAACTACCACTCTACCAATTATGAGAGTGTTTGGTGGATAATTTCCACAGACAACAAGACGGAGCTGTTCTCCTCCTGACTTCTAACGTGGCAGACATTGACACCAACAACATCTCATCACCACACAAGGCACTGGCGTTCTTTGCTCCAATCGCCAGGACGTGTCAGCTCTAGCGCCATGCACGCATGAGGAGGCTGACACTCGTATCCTCCTGCACCTACAGGATGCCGTACAACAGAGGTACAGCAAAGTGTCAATACGCAACAGTTGATACAGACGTGGTAGTCCTGGCCATAGCATCAGCCAATCGCATCAACATCTCTGAACTGTGGATTGCTTTGGAGCTGGGAAGAGCTTCAGGCTCATCACTGCTCATGAGATCGCCAAAGCTATTGGTCCTGACCGATGTGTGGCCTTGCCGATGTTCCACGCCTTCACTGGATGTGACCACGGTGTCCTTTTTGGCGGCGAGGGCAAGAAGACTGCATGGGACACCTGGACCACCTATGGAGACGTCACACCAGCATTCTGCGCCTTGGGTGCCATGCCAGACCCACGTGCCATTGACGAGTGGATGCAACCACTGGAGCGATGTGTAGTCCTGCTGTACGATCGCACCAGCACAGAGGAGGGTGTGAACCAGGCAAGGAAACAGCGTTCAGCAAGAAAGGCAGAGCTATTGATGGTCTGCCTCCTACAACAGGCCTGCACTCCATCCAACACACCAAGAGAAGCTTGGGGTTCTACCAGACTGGTCACTTTGGGAAGTTGACCGGTCNCATGCTTTCCTTTCTTTAACGGAAAATTTTAAAAAATTGTATTTAGGTACATGCTCAAAATCATTGCTTTCCCTACAAATCCTTTTTTTTTTTATACTGACCCTTTACACAAAAAAATCCCTCAAAACACCATATTTTTTTTCTTCACAAACCTTTTAAAATAGGGGTGCGTCTTATGCGGAGGTCCCGTCTTATGCGCCGGCAAATACGGTATATATATATATATATATATATACACACACACAAACCTCGATTTCCCGGATATCGGTTTTGCCGGACAAAATCCGAGGTCCGGGATATGTCAGAGTCCCGGACATTTGTTGAAATGCCTGGTCCTGTTCGTAAATTGACAAAGTTGTCCGGCGGTCCGAGCGTCTCCTGTCACCCCTGGTCAGTGTCCGCGCCCCCCGCCAGGTGGCAGCATGCTCAGCGGTCGTATTGTTTACATTTGGGCACACGACACTCACGGTTCACCTGCACGGCCTCCGGCAGCCCCCAAAAACTCCACTGCCCCTGGTGCAGGAACATCCGACCCTATGAACACTTTCTGCTGCCTCCCGCCAGGTGGCAGCATGCTCAGCGGTCGTATGTTTATTTGGACACACAACACTCACGGTTCACCTGCACAGCCTCTTTAGTCCCCTGAAACCCACTGCCCCTGGTGCAGGAAACGTCTCTTGAGACTATTGAACACTTCTGCTGCCTCCCGCCAGGTGGCAGCATGCTCAGGGGTTTCGTATTGTTTATATTTGGGAAACACAACACTCACGGTTCACCTGCACAGCCTCTGTTTTTCCCCTGACCCCCACCCCCCTGGTGCAGGAACGTCTCTTGAGACTATTGAACACTTTCTGCTGGCTCCCCCGCCAGGTGGCAGCATGCTCGCGGTCCGTATTGTTTAATTTGGGCACACGACACTCACGGTTCACCTGCACAACCTTCGTTAGTCCCCTGACCCCCACTCCCCCTGGTGCAGGAACGTCTCTTGAGACTATTGAACACTTTCTGCTGCCTCCCGCCAGGTGGCAGCATGCTCAGCGGTCATATTGTTTACATTGGGCACACAACACTCACGATTCACCTGCACAACCTCCGTTGGGTCCCCTGACCCCACTGCCCCTGGTGCAGGAAGTCTCTTGAGACTATTGAACACTTTCTGCCCCTCCCCCCAGGTTGGCAGCATGCTCAGCAGACGTAGAAGTCCGTGGCGGGGTAGTTTGATATTGGCGGTTGCCGGAAACAGTAAATACTAAAGTAGGATAAACGTTCCGGGGGTGGGTAATTAACTAAATTAGCTCACCCCTCTTTTTTTATTTTATTCTCTTACTGTCTTCTTTATAGGGACTGGCAGCTAAGCAGGCTTTATGTTCCCCATTTTGTTGTCCCCTTGGGCCATTTCTTTGTGAAAAAAAAAAAAAAAAAAAAATGTCATCGGATTTTTTGGGGTTTCCCGGACCATGCTCCCCCCTATTAGCCCGGGAAAAACAAGGTTTGTGTGTATATATTATATATATATTATATTATATATATATATATATATATATATATATATATATATACCGTATTTCCCGGGCGCAAAGACGCAGTTTTTTCCCTTGAAAAGGAGTGCAAAGTTCAGCCCTGCGTCTAATGCGGCCATATTAGCCATGAGAGGTGGGGCCCAGAGAAGCAAAACACCCGGTGGTGTATTACTAAAGGGGTCTGGAGTGATCTGTGATGAGCAGTAGTTCACTGAGCACAAATTTGTAACTGTGTTATCAACAGTAATGCATAATACTAAGAAAGGTTGGAGTTTAAGAAAAAACAAGAGCTGGGGCAACAAGATAGCGATTGTTGCTGCCAAGATGGCCGTGTCAGATGGAAACATCATCCACACCCGCTGCTGCTCTCCATTGTAAAACGTCTGATATCCAGGTCTGCCGCTTCACCTGGGAACTTCACCTCGGCGACGCCCTCCGCGCACCCACCATGGTCATTACCGCTCAGACTCCTCCCCGCACCCATGGAAAAGACAAACATCCCGCATATTAGATGTCGCCTTAACCCGCATTCGACTCGGGCCACAAAATTTGACACATCATTTGGGAAGGAATGATGGGAAGGGAGCAAAAAAATGGTGATGGAATTTTCGCTGGACTGAGTATTGTTGATAAATGGAAATAGTGAATCAAAGAGCGTGTTAGTTTTTTTTTAATGTGAGCGGTGAGAGGGAGGTGTAGTATCTTGGGGAGTCTGTCTATACACACAAGGATGGAGAAAGGGCGTCGTGGCTTTGTTGTTTATTTGACAGCGAGTGGGGACTTTGGACAGTGGGGACAAGAGGTGCGCGGCGTGTGTCTCTGTGTGTCCTGTGGCTGACTGAATTACCTGGCTAGTGTTGCAGTTGTGTCGGCAAGGACAAGTCAGGTCAGCATCAGGTCACCCACTAACCCTGTTTCCAGCCCGGGGGGGGGGGGGCCTAAGCCGATGTAGGTGGTGTATGTGCGTGTGTGTGATAACACCTCTACAGTGGTAAGCGGGGGGATAGGAGACAGCATAGGCCTTTTGTACCACCTCGACCCCTCAATCCTCACCCCTGTACCTCTACGGATAAGGAAACTGTATGAAAGTACTAGTAAAAAGGCCGCAATGGTACCTGTAGACGGGACAAAAGTCTTTCACACAGTAACTACACCAAGACCAAGACCCATCACAGCGCCACACCGTCCGCCTCAAGGCCGAATCACATCATGATGACACTGCACCGTCTCATCACATCCGTTAGAATTTTTACATTCAAACAAATAGACGTGTTTACACTAAACGGTGCGCTGCCGTCACGGCTCCAATACCCCAACCTCCTGTCACGTAAGGGTTTTCTTGGGAAGAATATTTTAACGTAATGAGACTGTGCCGTGCTGATAATTGTCGTTTTCTAAAAGCTTTATGTCCCCAAAACAGTGTCTTAAAGAGTTCAATTCCTCTTCTTCATCCCCCCATAAGTGCTATTAATGCAAATTTCTTCAACCATAGCCTCAGCGGCACCATGTCTGCTTAAAGACTAATCAACCCTCACGACTGTGATAGATTCAAGGTGTAAACCAGGGCAAATATCGTCGATCCCGACAACGGTGCCCTTCAACAATTACAACAAAAACAACAAGGTAGAGATGGTTACCGTACAGTGTTTACCTAAATATCTTCGTAAATTTTTTGGGTTTTGGGCCCAACCACCGATTTCGAGGCCGAAACTTAGTCCTCCTGAATAGTTTTGATGTGTTTTGAATTAATTGGCTCTCGTTTTTGTCGGACATCAATTTTTGTTTACATGTGTGTGTGTGTGGGGGGGGGGCCCAACCTGCCCCTCCAGGTCCCCCCCGCAAACTTTGCTAACGCTTCACACTGCCATATTTTTGGGTAATTTAGTTTTTTCTCTATCATCTGTTACTAAACCAAACCTCACCTCAAACCCCTAACCTAATCTGATTTAACCTAACTTAACTTTCTGGCTGGAAATAACTGTGGGATTTTCGGTACTACGTGTAATGCCATTATTATTCCAATGCGCATGGAAAATGGGGGTTCAAAATGCTCAGAATGGAGAAAGCTACACCTTGGGAGTGTACTCTACAGTCCTGGTTACTCTGCTGCCACCACCCACTTTTAAGTGGGAAAAAATATATAAATGAAAAAAAATAAAAGATTTTAGGAAATATGTAAGTACTGGTTGGATCTGAATGACAACGCGTTAATATATTTCTATTAAAATATATTTAACTCTTTAACTGTCTCACTTGGTAATTATTATACATTCACAAGTTATCTTAATATTAAGTCTTCCTTCCCTCCTAGCGATACCCCACGCGAAATGCTCAAGTCGTTATCCTAATATGTTTACTATCTTTAGTAACTTCGGTTGCACTGTCACCACATTAACGATACGCAACACGTAATGCTCAAGTCGTCATCCTAATATAGTTTACTATCTCTGGTAACTTCAGTCACACTGTTACCCTTTAAACCATACGCACACGTAATGCTAAAGTCGTCATCCTAATATAGTCTACTATCTCTGGTAACTTCAGTCGCACTGTTCCCCCTTTTAAAACCATACGCATGCGAAATCTCAAGTCGTCATCCTAATATAGCCCAAACTATCTCTGTTAACTTCAGTCGCACTGTTCCCCCCCTTTAACCATACGCATGCGAAATGCTCAAGTCGTCATCCTAATTAGTCTACTATCTCTGGTAACTTCAGTCACACTGTTACCCCTTTAACGATACGCACATGTAATGCTCAAGTCGTTTCCTGATATAATTTAAACGAAAGTCTACCCACTTCTAACGTTTCCCTCTCACTTATTCTTCTATTTCCTTCTTTCTCCTTGTCCTCACCGGCTGGCTGTGATATGTTGTAGTTGCCCCCCTCTGCTAATTTGTGAGCGCTTGGCCCCCTGGTCCGCAACAGCATCCTACCTTGGGACCCTAAGTAATACACTTCATTAGTCCTGGTCAACAAAAAAAATCACCAGTAAGTCGTGTCTTACATCTCTAGTTAAAAAACATTTCATAACATACCTTTACCAAGGGCGAGAATATCACCTCCCACAGGCGATTTAACTCCATGAACGTCGAGCTGCCTTTTTAAAATTTTCCTAACTAGAATCCCCGTTCTCAACCCTCGTTTCGCTACGTGTCTAATTACTATGGCTTCAAATATAAGCCTAACCAGTGATTCAGGAATGAGGCGTGGAGAAAATTCCTCGTTAGCTTATTGATACATATGTGTTATTTCATCTCTTCCCCTATTATGTAATTTCTCACGTTACATAGGCTTCTTCCCCCCAAAAAAAATGTCCTTATGCCTCAGTCCTTCATCAAGCAAACCTACCGGATATCTAACTAAAAATATTTTTTTTTATCATAATCACACATAATTTCATAAAATTTTCTTAGGATCTTCTATCACTTACAAAACAATATTCTCATCCTGCATTTTTCCCAAATTCTTCCAACAAATTTACAACCAAAAAGAGATAGTATGTATTCTTGCTTATCACTTCCCTCACCAAGAGTAGATTTGACCAGTTTGGGAATACCCACTCTAAATGTGATGACTCTACTACCTTGAAATGAGAACCTTCTCACTTTTCCCCTCTATTTGTTAAGGCCGAAAACCCCATAGAGTCGCAAAATGGACTCGTCCCCCTTTGTCTGGAATGGTCAATTTCCATTTTCACCCCCCTAATCCTAGGCGTAGGTGCGTAGGGAAAAAAATCACGACAGGATCTACTCCATACCCTCAGTATCTTGGGATAAGGCTCACCTCCTGCTTGAGGCATACATACTCCTGCGTCTATCACCCTTTTTTTTTTTGCAAAGCTCAGAGCCAAGCACATCCTCGGGTCTTACGACAAAACCCAGCGGGTTTAGGTTCAATGCAAACTGTGTACACCTCTAAAGCAAAAATAAAATGTTTAAACCACTACAAGTCTGTCTAGGGGACCTTCCTCAAAATCTCTTTCACTAGGAAAGTGGTGAACGTTAATTCCCCTTCTCTCTAGAGGTTAACACTTATCGTCTGTCACAACATTGTCCTAAGTTAACTCCTCACTGGCTCCTCTCTCTAGGTGGGGGCCCGCTCAAGTTCTTCCTCTACTACTACTATCTCTTTCTGGTTCCAACAGCCAGCCATCTTGTCCTACATATCGCTTAATTTGCTCGGCCCGCGCGTGTACATGTTTGCCGTCAAATATATTTTCTAATACATATGATCCTCATCTCTCAATACTTCCCCACTTTGTATGGTCCCAACCACTTAACTGAAAGCTTTCTATTGGTGCCGTCTCAAAACGTTCTCTTTTCACCCCACGCCAATTCGTCCTTTTTCCAACCTTTTAATTTTTCCTTTTCACATAGCTTTCTCCCGCCATTTTCTACCTCTCTCCAAATTTGTTCTCTTGATGATTTCGTGTGCCACTGCTGTTTTTCCTTTCCTCTGAGTCAATTTGTGGTAACTTCACACTAATCAACCTGGGAGCATATCGGGGAAAAAAAGCATAGAAAGGTTTGGGTACCCATTGTCTCATGCACTGCACTATTTTAAAACTCTTTGAGTTTCTAAGAGATAATTGGGGCCACCTATGAGGATAAACCTTGCACAGGTTTGGGGAAAATCGTTTTCATTGTTCGGTGCATCCTTTCTGAGATAACTATTACCTTGTGGATGGTAAGGCGTGGTGTATCCTAATTGTATCTCACATGAGTCCACACAACTCTTTTAATTGTTGTGCGTAAACTCCTTAGCATTATCCAATAACAAGGTATGTGGTGCTCCAAAAAACTGACATATTCCCTAAAATTCTTAACATACTTTCCCCGGTCATCCTAGTCCTTAATTTATAAAAGGTAGTAAAAACCCACTATAATGATCTATTATGGTTAAACTAGCGGTATCCGTGGGCTCCCGTTCCCATGTCTGTTATGTCTATGCTTATCCTCTCTAGAGGTTTACTTACTGATGGTATTTCTTGCCATTGTTGTTGGAGTCCACGACTTCCCTTATGCTGTTGGCATGTCAAACAGTTCCTCACATATTCTCTCACATCCGTTTTCAGGTTGGGCCAATAAAAAAAGCCTTCTGCTTTACTTATTGATTTTCCTCTGCCCCCAAATGACCCAATTCCTTATTGTGAATTAATTCCAAAGCCGCTCACTTCAGTTCACTAGGTAAACCAATAAATAGTGTAAAACTGTTATCTAACTGTGGTTTTTGTTAAATATAAAATTCCTCCTTCTATTTCGAATTGATCTAAAATATTTCTGGGGTATTTAGATCTGGGTATTCTGCCTCCTTCTAGATACTCTATCATTTCTCTCCATCTACGGTCCTCTCGTTGCATTTCCTTTACTTCTTCTTTAGTTTTTCCTAACCACCTCTCTTCTACTTGACATCGAATGATTCTTACTGGTCTACTAAGTTGGTCTGCTACAGTGTTATATTTCCCTGCTATATACTCTATTTGATACCTATAATCTCTCATCTCTAGGATCCATCTGTTCATCCTAGGTGACTTGGTTTGTTGTTTAAAGACTGACACTAACGGTTGGTGGTCTGTTCTGATGATCACCTTGGTTCCCCACAGGAAATGATGAAACTGTCTGCAAGCTAAAACTATTCCTAAGGCTTCCCTATCTGTTGCTGAGTATCGCGTCCTCAACTGGTTTTAATTTCTTTGAAAAATAAGAGATTACTTGGGCTTTGCCCTCATCACTATACTGCATCAGTACTGCTCCTACGTGAGTTTGGCTAGCATCGGTATCCAACACAAAAGGTTTATTGATATTGGCCTTAGTTAAGATGGGAGCACTAGTCAGTTTATCCTTTAATATCTGAAATGCTTGCTGGCTTTCCTCTGACCATTTGAATGGGTTTCTTTCTTGGTCAAAATTTGTGATAGGCACTGCTATCTTAGCGAAACCTTCTATGTACTTCCTATAGAAACCTACCATTCCCCCGAAATCTTCTGGTTTCCTTGAAAATTATGGGGGGGTTTCATTTTTATCTACGGCTGCCATGTTGTCTGGGTTGGGTTGGTAACCTTCCTTGTTTACTAAGTTTTCCCAGAAATTAACTTTCTTTGTCCTATTTTACATTTGGTCAGATTTAATTTGACTCCAAATCTAGTCAGATGTCCAAATAATTTATCGATCCTTTCCAATAATTCTCGTAAATGGGTGCCATCAGGATTATGTCATCCAGATAATTTTTAAGCCAATTTTCTTTCCCGTAAAGGAGTTAGGATCTGGGTAATTTGCGAGAGAAAATTGCTGCACTGCAATTTATCCAAAGGGAAGTCTTTTGAATCTATATAAAGGGTATTCCCCCTTTACTGAAAGTTGTTAGATCTTTACTATACTACTTTCATCTAACAGTACTTGATAATACGCATCTTTCATATCTAGGGTGGCATAGTATTCATAGCCCGCTACCGATTCTACTAACTTCCAATTTAGGTAGGGGGTGTATATCAGTGGCTAAATGTTGATTCGCCTTTCTATAGTCTAGACACATCCTTTTTTCCCCATTCGGCTTGTTAACCAGTACTATAGGACTTAACCACGTAGCTGTGGAATTTTCTATTATGTCCTTCTCTTCCATTTCTCTCAACATTTTAGCTATTAGTTCTTTAGCTTTCTCTGGATACCTATACAGGGAGGTCCCGTTATACGAGCATTCGATATACGAGAATCCGATGATACGAGATGTGTAAATTAGGGTCTATTTTCAATATACGAGATCGAAAATCCATCGAAAATCCAATGTTACGACATGCAAACTGGGGTGAGTAAAATGACCAAGTTATTTACTAAAGTTATTTACTAAAATTATAAACATTTACTGACTACATATATGATTTTACCTAAGGTTGTACGATAATTAATCAATCTGAAAATAACGTGCAGACTGGCCAACGACTGCTCGAGACTGGTATTAGCAGAGGTAGGAAGTCTCCAGGCTCGCCTATTATTGTTTGGTATGCTATGAAATACAGTGGTGGGCAGCGATAAATTTTGCGATAAAGAGATAACGATAAAGCGATAAATTTTTCCGCTAAGTCCTATAACGATAAAGCGATAAATTTCCAAAATACCTTAAAGCGATAAGCGATAAATCCTGCGATAAATCCAAAAATACTCTATTTTTGCTACTTATGCATTTAAAAACCTCTTTTTTACACTTAAAACACCATATATTACTTAATAAAAGACTAAAGGACCCGAAATTAACATTTTATTACTTTATAACAACATTTAATGAAGACAAATTAACAAAACTATCACAGCACAACATCACAAACACAAATACAACAATTTAAAACATCTCCTCATCCTCCTCATCCACCCCCCTTGGCACCTTGAACTTCTGCTTGAGGAGGTGGAGGTTTCCCTTCAGAAACACCAGGTACTCAAAGTTGTCCTCACTGAGGCACGCCCTCTTTGGCCTCAGGACGTCCCCAGCTATGCTGAATAATCGCTCCACTGCTGCTGAGCTTGGGATCCCAGTGTTGTACTTGATGAAGAGGGTCACCCACTGGTCCCTATACTTTGCTGGGAAGTGCGACTTCTTCAGTGTTGCCTGCAACAATTACAAATATTTAATTTATATTATCGCAATATTACAGTTGTTAGCGCAATTATCGCAACATTTTATCGCAACATTACATTTGCTAGTATGTAAGAACAAAGCAATAAGTTTTAAGCACAATAGTCTTATTACCTCCTTGCTCCTCTTCCAAGCCAGCAGCTCCTTCTTGATGTCCTCTTCCAGGTCGTCCTCCTGGTCAGCCTGGGTTGTGTCACACAGCTCTGCAAATGGGTCGGCGCTGACCTCCTCATGCTCCTCCATTGCCTCCATGTCCTGGCTGTTGTCTCTCTCTTCTGTCTCTTGCCTGATGAGTGCCTTCATCTCCTTCACAATCCTCTGGAAGATTTCTTCCTTCATGTTGGGGGCCACAGAGTTGAATGTGGTCATGCCATAGTTGGGGTGCAGGGCAGATGCCATCAGCAGGTCCAGGTCTTTGAACATGGCGCTGAACCTGTAAAGCAAAGTAATAGTTATAGTTTGGTTAAAAGGTTAAACTTTTAGCGCCGCAAAAATTAAACAAAGAATTTTTTTTTTTTTTTAATGTCATAGGTTAGGTTGTTTGTACCTGTTGTTAAATCCTCCCTTGTTGCCCTCCTGTCGCAGGAGGGCGCGCACACAAGGGCTTGGCGTAGGTGAGGGCCTGGTCCCCTCGAGCTTCCTCCATGCGCTCCAGCGCCACTCTCATGAGGGTGAGGGTGGGCAGCAATACTCCCAGGTATGCGTTCTCCTCAGTCTGTAGGCGGTCCAGGCAGTTGGCGAGTGGCTTCATGACCTTGCAGTACTCCTGCAGTACCTGATGGCAAAACAAAGTGTCAAAAAAGGCAAAAAATGGTAATGCTAAAGCTTAAAGCAACAACAGAACTGTATCTAAAAAAAGATAAAAGTTCGCATCTAACTGCTTTGCGACTTTACCTGCTTGTCCTGGTCATCGAAGCCATAGTAGGAGGTCCTGTTCCTGTTGGTGCCACCCTCATTCCTCAAAACCTCGTTCACTGCTTCCAGGCGGGCGTCGTCGTCCATGACGCGCTGCAGCAGCACACTGCAGGCGTCATACAGTGAGTTCCACCTGTTGGGCAAAGTGAGCAACATGAAGGACAAGGACAAAAAAGAAAACAAACAAGACCAAGAAATAGTTTTGTCTTGTTACTTGTAAAAATATTTAAATAAAAGTATAAAATATTTAAAATTAATTTATCAAAATATTTAAAATTATTTTAACAAAAATGTCTTTTGGCTCACCTTGTGACCACAGGTGTTGGAAGCTTTCTCCCTACCACTTGCTTGATGGTGTTGGCTGATGTGGAGGACCTGTTCTGTAGGTTCCACAGGCCCTGGGCCCTGGCTAGGGTCTTCTTGAAGGGGGCGGCGGCCCTCCCATAGTTCCAGTGGTGAACTTGGGAGACATCTATGGACGCCAGCAAGTTGACAGTGTGCGCGCTGAAATAAAAGAAAAGTTTTAGTAATTTAAAAAACAAAAATACATTTCAACTGTTTGTTAGTTAGCATGACAATCTTAAATCTTTAAATAAACTTTGCTTTTACTTGCCTGCATCTTTGATGCTTGGGCAGCCTGGGTGAGTCCTGCACTGCAGCTGCTGCAGCAAGGGCCATGGTGACGCTGATGATGTCAAGGCCCTCCCTCTCCTGCTCCTCCTGGTCCTCTGGGCTGTTGATCACCTCCTGGTCCTCTGGGCTGTTGATCACCTCCTCGACGTCAGGGTTTGTGGCGTCCTCCTCTGCCTCGCCAATCCCTGAGCCATAGTTGCTGAAGGCCGCGACGTAGTTCGCCCCGTTGTCCGTGGTGGTGAGGACAACCTTCCGCGAGATGTTGAAGGCGCGGTTGACCTGGTCCAGCTTGGTGGCGATGATGCCCTTGGTCTGGCTAACCTGATAGATTATAAGACAACTTAATAACATATAGTACCATTAACATTCAAGTTTATTATATTAATTAAATGAATTAAAGTGGGAGATGCTTCATATAATAAATATAAATTAATATTTATTATATTTAGTTTTTCTTATTTTAATGTGTTTAATAATATAATAAAGTATATTTTATTAAAATTAGTTCTGATGCAAGTCTCAACTTTTATGTTCTAAATTTGACTCACCTTGATCTCCTTGATCGCCAGGGTGGCCATCTTCCTGGACAGGTCAGTGGGGTCGATCCAGTGGACTGTCGACCCAATGAAGGAAGGACCTGTATATATGTTTGTATGTATGTAATGTATGTCTTTTAATCAGATTACATAGACATACAACAATTATTAACATATAATTCCTACATTTTAAGAATTTTTAAAATGCTTTACCTGTTGTGTGCCGTCCAGCTGTCCGCTGTTGTCGCAACATGCGGCAGGTCCTTGAGAATGCTCTTTATTCTCCTCTCTTGCCTCCTCCCCCATGGCCTTGATGTCGCGAGTCAGGGTGCGGCGGCTGGGCACCCTGAACTCAGGCTGGAAGACTTGGAACATCTCCCTGGTGGCTGGGTGGTCTGTGATGCTGAGGGGGATGAGGCACCTCGCGAACCACTTGGTCATTGCCTCCTTACCCTTATCCTGCACCACAAAGGAAAAAATTAAAAGTTACCATGTCTATAACATTTTGTAACAAGTGTAGCAATTAACAGAATTTTAAGTAAAATGTTCAACTTATCAAATAAAATTATAAATTTTAATAATGCGATAAATTATAAATTTAGCGCATTATTATTATAGCTTTGGCAAAAAAATTATCGCAGACTTTTTTTTTATAAAAAATCTTTACCTGTGTAAATCTTGTTGCCTGGCCAAAAAATTCCTTTAAGGAGAGCTGGTGGCGCTGCGGCTGGTCATCTCCACTTGGGTGCTTGAGGCCGCGCCTGCTGGTCCTGCTGATGGCTGCCTTCAGCTCAGACAAGTCATGAGTGTGCTGAAAAGAATAAGAGTGCTTTAATTTACATGAAAACTATAGCTTGGCTATGAGCTCATTTTGTTATCTAGCCATTTGAAAACTGAATAGTTTTAAATAGTACCTTGGTCGTGTAGTGCGAGACCAGGTTGCCAGCGGTGTTGTTCCAGAAAGACACCTCCGCGAAGCACTTTTGGCACTTGGCCTTCAAGTTGTAGACCTTGATTGTCTTTCCCAGGACCTTGGAAGAAGTGTCTGGTGCGTTCTTAGACTTGATCACGTGGGACAACTTGTAATAGTTTGACAGAGCGGCCATCTTGTCTTTGATGGTCTGCAGCTCCTGGCTCGAAATACTGCAGCCACCCGCAATCACAACGTCTACCTGGTCACTGGCCTGGGTGCCAGGGCGGCTGTCCTCTGGCTCACTGCCCAGGGACATGAGGGAGCTCGAGCGGGAGATGGTGGGAATGTCCACAGATCCCGAACTCCCGGAAATGTTCCGCTCCCTTTCCTGAGTCACATCACTGCTGCTGGCCTCCACGCGGAAAAAGTCCTCCACTGTCCTCTTGCCTGACATCTTGACACTCACTAATCACTAAATTCACTATTCTCGAACAATGAAGCGCGCCCGCCGCGACACTAATTAATAACGCAATATAAAACGCAAAAACCTAAACGATTTCCTGAAAAGGAAAAGTTAAAACACAAAATCACGCGACGTTAGCAATATACAATAAGAATTAAGTATATATAAGTTATAACACACAAAGAAGCTTTGGATCGCTGGTAGCACAATGAAACACAGAGCTGAGATCAGATGCGTCCAGTTTGGGGGGCTATTCAAAGAAACTGACAACAGAAGCGCGGGCCGCCAGGCGCCTGGCCGCATCTGTTTGCCGCGTAACAATGAGCCTGTAACCTCCCGCCATAACGGTTTTTCGTCTTCTACTTTATCGCTGGATTTATCGCGGGAAATTTGAAAGCGATAAATATAAGCGATAAGTTTTTCCGGTCTTGCGATAAACGATAAGCGGTAAATTTTCGGTTAAAGCGATATTATCGCTTTATCGCATTATCGCTTTACTTATCGCAACGCCCACGACTGATGAAATATAATTTCTCTAGGTGAATGTAGACATATGATTGCATTTGGATGGATATCATTCATATATATGAGTTAAAGAGATGAAATACAAGCAAGGGACTCATCCACGTCTGGCAGCACGGCCTTTGGCAGCAGCAGCAGCAGCATGAGCCGGCCCATGAAGCCCGTGAGGTGGATATCAACACCATTAGACCAAGTAGTCCATGAGCCAAGACCCGAATTTTGGGATATCGGTACCACCCGGGGTGACTAATTCTCTTAGGTGTTTTTAGCTTGCTACATGTCTCTAGTTTATGTTTTGATATGATAGCCCTTGCACACTGGTAGCTTAATGGTCGTTATCACTTCTTGAATAGACACACCCTACCGAAAATTCAGAAAAATTTTAAAATGTCAAATTTGGGGACAGGAATGCCTAAATGTCACTAAAATGAATATAGTAATTGTCACATTTAATACAAGTCCTGTAAATACACACTAAGCATGCCATGGGCTTGTACTTACTATTATGGCCAATTAATCCTCCTCAATATCATCTACGTCAGACTCGGAATCTGACTGTTGTGCTACCGGCTCTTCTTCAATAGCCTTGTTCTGGCATGTCTGTAACCTGCACATGTCCGTACACTTCAGGCCATTGCTGAGGCAAGTGCACTTAGGGAGTTCGCATGACCGCACACACTTGCAGGACAGTAGCTGCATAACAGCATCTGGTGCTGGTGAGCCTCGCATCCAGTTGACAGCAAGCTTGCCGTCCTCATCTGTCATCCAGCCGCAGTCTGTTGGGTTCGCAACAAATGGCTGGCTCTGCAGACTTCTCCTCCAGATAGTGTGGATATCCAGCTGGCAGTGGAATGTCATCCTTTGAACATTCCAGCTTCTGGATACAAAGGGCTGTATCGATCTCCTCAAACATTGAGTAGGACACACAGTGGCCAAGACGATTCAGAGTTCGGATCAGTTCTGTGTTTCCTGTCAAACACTTTACAGCATTGGACAGCAGTACGTGCTTGGGTGGCTTTGTCTTGCCACTGGTAACAGCAAAGACCAAGTCACTGCCGAAGGATGTGGCAAGACGTTGAGCTCTTTCAGAGGGAGTTTGACACTCACACTCTCCTGTCAGCAGGGTGTGCAGGAATTTAGTGACTGCTGCAGGAATAACATTCTGATCTGTATCGGGAGGCCATGGCTGACTCACATCTTGCTTATTGATCTCATTCCTCAGCTGCATTCCTGCTTTGGTTAAGATATCTTCAGAGTTAGCTGCTCTTGCTTCTTGCAGATCTTTTGTAATTTTGTGTGCTTGTCGGGCAAGGTCGTCCATTGAGAGGCTGCGTGGATAGATTAGAAGCTTTCCTTTCTCATCTGGGACAAAGCGTAGTGATTCCCCAAACTCGGTTTCAATCTTTCGGCGAACATGTTTCTTTGTTCGCTGGTTTCAGTTGGATAATACCACGGGACATCATGGATCTCTCAAGCCTAGATGTGAGTTTATCATAGGCAGTACCTCTGGGTTGGGGAATAATTCAGTCCTTATATACAAGAAGAGTTCTCGAGGGCTTCTATCTCAGCCTCTTCGTAGCGTGCTCCCTCGCTTTCTTCCTGATTTTCACCTGCACCAGACCTGGCGGCCGCTGGGGAATCATCTTTTGTGAAGAGTTTGTAGCACGACTTGTGGTAGTGACCCTCTGCAGCAACAAGGTCTCTGCTAAGTAAACCAAGGATTCTCTGGTTGAGTTTCCTTGTTGCTGCTCTGCGGATCTTCTCATCTGCTCGTAGCTCAACACACTGGATGAGTGGCTCCCTTGTCTTTGCTGCTTTCATGTACTTGCTTGACTTCTCGCAGAAGAGACATACTTTGGCATACACCCTGCTAGTACTAGGGGCATCCCTTGATGCCCTCCTCCTGGGGTCGACGCTTGCTGATTCTATCTTGACACCCTTGGCAAGGATAGAATCCAGTGACTTCTTCATTGTAAAGAGACTACGACATTTACGGTGATAATGTATGTGTGGTATTCCTCCTTCTTCAAGGCCCTTGGCTGCTTCCAGGACTGGATCATGCTGCCTGATCTCTGCAGCCCTGAGCAATGTGTTCCAGGAGTCCAAATCCTGTGGTGACACCAGAGCATCGCTGTCATCATCAGAGCAGTGGATGATACAGTCGATCCGTGCTCTCTTCCTCGCTGATGGTTGCATCATGCCGTCAGACAGTCAGCACACACCTGCAAAAAAAATATCACCATTAAACATTACATGAACAAACAAACAAACACATTTACATGGAAACCATTCTACATATGTTTGCTCCTTCCAATAATAAATTATCCCCAAAATATCACAAAAAATCACCAAATATGAAATAAACCCCTAAATATGGGGAAACTTGAAATATACATCGGAATAACTCTTGTAGAGAATCAAATTAGCTACAAGAGCTGTTCGAATATATTTTTCAATTTCTCCCATATTTAGGGATTTATTCCAGATTTATGGGAAAATACCCAAAAATATTTTTTTTTAGGGTAAATCCCAAAATATGAGGAAATTTGAAAAATACCTAGGAACAACTCTGGTAGAGAATCAAATTCTACATAGGTGTCCAAAGTTTCGCAACGATCGTGTGATTGATTTTAAAGAAAATTAGGAAAACCCCGAGCGTCACGCTGAAAATCTTTTTTTATGGGTAGCACCCCCATTGCATCAAAAAATCAGACTAAGCTACCAGTGCGGGAAGGCTATCATATCTTAATGTATTTACAGTCACTCTATAAACATTTTAGTACCATTCGTGTTTAGTCACCCCAGGTGGTACCGATATCTGGCCTGGCTCATGGACTAAAGGGAGATAGATGTCTGGTAATATTTAGTAGGGGAGCGAGAACCCCTTGAGGAATCCTATGATCCCTGGTGATATCCTATGGTGCTGTCACAGGCGTGGGAGCTGACTGTCTTCAGGAAGGCACAGGTGAGGCGGACGACGGCGGGTTTTTACTCAAAAAGTTTTGAGTGGCGGCACCGCTGGAGCCGCCACCTCCTCCGCCACAGTAGGTTTGGGCAGGATTAAATGTCTTATTACTCGTTATTATACAACTTAGTGATTATGGTGTGATGTTATATACACGTGTCATTATCTATATCAATGTAGCACTGTGTTTCACCTTAAATAAGGGTGATTTAAAGAAGTTATGATGAGGCGCGACTGGCGGGGCAGAGTGATGGAGAAAAATTCTTGCCGTGGGGCCGCCCAATGACACGAATATTCACTATTTCAACCCACATACACACCTTCTACCACCAAAACACTAGCAACACAGGCTCCTTACTTATATATCTTACTATCTGATACATTAAAACTCCATAAAACGCAAGCATTCCAAATAAAACGAGAATTAGTTTGGGATGACGGGGACAAGGCGGAGAGAGGCAGTCTGGCATGCCATTCTTGCCCGGAAATATGTCTCGCTGACTTGTGATTGGTCGAGAAGTTTTAAAAAACAGTTTATCATTGGCTGGTGACTGATGATGAGCTTGATGCCATCATTTATGTTTTATGTTTAATTAATGTGCAGTTATGTTATTTTGTGTGCTATTTTCTCTTTCAGAATGGTTTTTCTACAGAACAGGTAGTACAGTGTAGGTAATATAGACGCTGTGTGTTTGTTGTGTTTGCTATAGTTTCTTTTAGCTTGAAAAACATAGTTTTTTTTTTTGTTTTTTTTAATTGATGGAGTCCTGGAACCAAACCTATATTTTACCATTATTTATGTGTTTCGTTATACGAGATTCGCTTTACGAGTATGCCAGGTGGAACCTAACTGCTCGTATCTTCGGGACCTCCCTGTATGTAACTCCTCTACATGGTTTTGGATCTAACACCTGAATATGAGTGGGTTCAGTTTTCATGGTGCCTAGTTCTCCTGCATCTAAGATAAATAGTTCATGGTGCTCTTTTATCAAGGCGAAAAGATGATGCCTCTCCTGTTCACTTGAGTGCTTCCAGTCTCCTTTTTCTAGAATTGCCTGTATTCGTTCCGGTCGAGTACCATTACCCTCGCTACCATCACTATCGGGTAACATTGCGTTACTCATCCTAGTGGTGAGACAACGTGTTCCGGCCGTAACTTGCTGTTCTTGAATTTCTTCTGAGTTTACTACTATATATTTAGCTAAAATTGTACCAGGACATAACTTCAGCTGTCCACTACTGTTATTAATTATTGGTAGAAAGATAGTTCTTTCTTTTGTAACCTGGACGCATACAGGTGCTATATTTTGCACTTGTTTTTTTGTGTCCACCAAGAGAGTGGTTCCCTCTACCTCGTCCACTGACAATTCTAACCATTGAGTTCTTTCTGGTCTTATGGTCAGCTTGATTTATGCACCTCCTCTTCGCACTTTTCACTCTTAACTGCTCTGATGGTACCGTATCGGTGTTTAACAAAATTTAAGGGATAAGTTAGGTTAGCCCACATGACTTTCTTTTGTTTGTAATTGATAGTTATTTCTTCTAGTCCTATTATGTTCATCCCTATCAGGGCTTGGGTGGATAAATACTGATCTGGAACAGCTAACATCAACACTTCTATTGTTCTATCTATTCCTAAGGGTATTTTTACTCTTACTTTACCTAAAATTCTCAACTCCTTGCCCGTTATACCGGTTAAACTAGGGATGTTACTGTGGGTTCTTATTTTAAGTTGTAAATCTAAAGCTGCACTCTTTTTTATAAGTGAATATTCGCTTCCTGTGTCTAATAAAACTTCCATGACGTGGTCATTAATGGCTAAGGGGATTATTGGGGATCGATGTTTAACTAGTCACCGGGAAGATCCTGTCCTCCCCGGACAATTTGGATTCCCTCTCCTACATCCTGTTCTCCCGCAATCGAAACAAGCGTTGCCATTTGTCTTCCTTCGACAGTCTGCGGCTGAGTGGTTGTTCATTCTACAGTAGGGACAAAACATCTGTGAATCCCTTCTCCAAGCTAAACTCGACGGCTTCTGGTCGTTACCTACTTTCAAGGCTTGTAATTTCCTTCCCATCCCTTCCATCTGTGCACGCAGTCCTCTAACCTCTGACTGACTAGCCGACAGTTCCTGTGACTGTTCCTGTGTGTTGGGAGGACTACTCTGGGAAGCGGGTGTTATTTCTGACGGCTGTCGTGGCTGGTTTACCACGAACATTTTGTCCGGGTGTTTTCTTCCGATGGCAATGGCCCTCTCGGTCTCCACTCTCTCTATGAATTTTTTAGAGGGATTTGTTCTCCATAAAAAGTTCAAAATTTCTTTTTAAACTGTGACTTGGCAATCCTCGCAATAGTTTTTCTTAATGTTTTACCCCTACGGGGAATTTCTCCTGGGTATTTTGACTTCGCTTCCAGTATGGCGTATTTGCATTTGAGTTTATTTGCAAAGTCTTGTGGATCTTCCATACAGTCATACTGGATTTCGGAAATACTGTTAAGGATTCTGTCAACATTATTGTCTGTTAGCTCATCGTATAACCAATAAGTTAGGGTGTTCCATGATCTAAAATCATGCTGACCGAGGGAAATTCTATATCAATAATGCAATTTCGGATCTACTCTAGTCATAGTATTCTCTTTCTCCTCCAAATCCTCTGAACAACTTTCTAACCTGGGAAAGGAAAACTGTCAACCTTCCCTCTGCTTCGATACCTTGTAAATCCCCGAGGTTCAGTATTTGTATATCTCTCAGTTTTATTAATGATCTCATTGGTCTCCTAACTTCCTGCTCCTCCTCCTTATTTTTCAAAATTAACTCAACAGTTTCTTTCGTCTTTGCTACTTCTTGTTCTAGCTGACTCATCCACTTGAATCGCTCGCATTGTTCGGGACGGGTTCGCCTCTCTCGGTGTTACTCCTTCCTCCTTTCTTAAGCTCTCTAACCAAATTTCTTCCCTTTTTGGGAAAAAATCCTCCAAATCCTTCACTGAAAAACCCATTAAATCCTCCATTTAAAAAAAAATTTACCCTACTGTAAATAAAAAAAAAAAATATTATCTTTCCCTGATTTTTTAACTAGTGTTGGGCTTCCACGGTGGCTATTAAACTCACGACAGCCCTCTGAAGTTGCTTACTTGCTGGGGGCGTCTTCCAAGCCTCAACACTTATTTACGCATTTTTATGTCCTAATTACGGTGGGTGACCCGGCCCTCCTAATGCCTGCACTGCCGCCCATGCCTGATAGTTGTGTCCTATTACATTTACTAGCTTCTCATATATAAAACCCCTGCTCGTCCTACCGAAATGCACCCCGTCATACGCTAAGCCGTGTGCATAGGGTTTGGCGTTAAAGCTTAATTTCCTATACTGCGTTAGTTCTTTATTTAATTTATTGTTTATTGCCCTGCTTATTTTATCATAATTTTCTTGTTCTACTCTCCTAGCGTAGATAACAGTGAAGTCGCCAGTTCTACGTTTCTTTGTTATTTACAGACGTGTGGTGGCGTTAATACTTACATTTCTACATCCATGATTTCAGGAAAGTTAGAAGGGATCGGGAAAAGTCTGTGTCATTTTGTTCTTATTCGTGATATTGGGGCTATAATGAACAAATTGACAAAAAAAAAAACCGATGCGACCTCACTATACCTCCCACAAAAAGTCCCCAGCAGTTTTTTAAACCCACGTTGAGTCGCCACTTGGGGAATTCGGGAAAAATTAGGGGTAAAGTAAAACAAGTCTATATATATTAGCTGCGGAAGATGCTTGGATATATAAAAATTCCTCTCCCAAGTGAAAATAAATTCTATTCAATTTTAAAAGTCTGGCAATCTGCGTCCTGTCGCCCGAAAAGCTATTGTTTACGTCTCCATGGGGGGTGAGAAACAAAATCGAAACAGTTTATTTGCAGATACAAAGATAAAACAAAACCTGAAACAGGGTAGATTATACAATATATAAACTACTGGAAAATTTTCAGTGGCCATAAAAATCTGTGATGCTTAATTCGAAAAATATTTGCCCCTGGCGACTTAAACTGTTATCTACGGTACGAAATGGTCTGTTAGACCCATGTTCTATCAACAAATCCTTAAATTCACACGGCACGTTCCTGCAATTTTTCTCTACTTTCCTAATTTTTTCCACTATTGTTCCACCTTACTGTGTTTAATATCATACTCCCAAACCCATAGGATGACTAATCAAATTCTTTTGTAATCTCCGTTGAGTCGTCATCACAAGGGAAAAGATTCTACCCCTTCCCCTCCCCCCCCTCTGAAAACTTCTACTGTTAGTTAGGCCACCCCTCCACAGTCTGAGGGTTCGGGCTAGTCCTACTAATCTACCATACAGGGAAATTGACACTGTGTACTGGCACTTGGCAAAAATAATTAACTAAAAGGGGTTAAATTGCTCGGGGGAAAGGGGAAACCATAAAAAGGACCCAACCCCGCTGTCACCATTAGTAGGCCCACCTTGGAGGTACTCTACGCCCGGGTTTACTCCGCTGCCACCACCCACATTAAGGGGGAAAAAATTATAAATGAATAAAAATAAAAGATTTTAGGAAAATATGTATAGGTTTGGTCTGAAAACAACGCTTTTAATTATTTTAATTATAATATATTTACTCTTTTCTGCTCACTTGGGAATTATTATACATTCACAAGTTATTTAAAATTTAAGTCTTCCTTCCCTCCTAGCGAACGCACAGTAATCTCAAATTTCATCCTAATATAGTTTACTACCTCTGGGAACTTCAGTCCAAATGTTCCACTTTAACGATACGCATGCGGGAAAGCTCAAGTCTCATCCTAAAATTTTAGCGCATTTCGTGACGTTCACCGCCCCGGTTCAGTCCCGTCCGGGCCCGGGGCGGGTGGCTGTGGTCGCGAAAAATAATCGAGACTGGCCCCGTCCCATTCGTCTTATTGGCTGGGGATGAGTGGGCGGGACTGAACTGAACGGAGGGGCAGGGGTCCACTTGTCAAAATCCTTTTTTTTCGCCCCCCTTTTAACCTGTGCTGAAAATTACAACTACCACGCCCGTAATTTAGTCTTTTGGTCGGCCTCAGGTGTTTCTGTTTATCAGCCACGAGAAGCTCCTGGTCCCCTTCCCCCCCTGACTGTAGTGCGCAGCGCCCGTTCTCCCCACACTGGTCCAAGTGGTCCGCTATGTGGTCGGACGGGGCTGGGTGGGCTGCCCTTCTAGATGCCTCGCAAAAAAAAGTGACCACCCGGGACTAGCCCAACCAAACCGGGCCCAAACCCGTCGCGAAAATACGCTAATAGTTACTATCTCTGGTAAATTCAGTCGCACTGTTACCCCTTTAAAGATACGCACTGAATTCTCAAGTCGTTATCCTGATATAATGTAATTGTCATCCCACTTCTAACGTTTCCCCTCATTATTTTTCTATTTCCTTCTTTTTTCCTTGTCCTCAAAAACGGTGGCTGTGATATGTTGTAGTTTTCCCCCTTGCTTTTTTTGTGAGCGCTTTGGCCCCCGGTTGCCAACACCCTCCTACCTTGGGACCCTAAGTAATACACTTTATTAGTCCTGGTCAAAAAAGAAATCAAAAGTAAGTTTCTACATCTCTAGTTAACAAAACATTTCATAACATACCTTTTCCAAGGGCGAGAAATCCCTCCCAAAAGGGACTTAACTCAATGAACGTCGAGCTGCTTCTAAAATTATCCTAACCTAGAATCCCCGTTCTCACCTCGTTTCGCTACGTGTCGAATTACTACTGGCTTCAAATATAAGCCTAACCAGTGATTCAGGAATGAGGCGTGGAGGAAAATTCCTCGTTAGCTTATTGATACTTATGTGTTATTTCATCTCTTCCCCTATTAATGTAATTTCTCGCGTTACACTGCCCTGGCCTTAGCAGGCTTGGCACGGCGTTGCCAGACGTGTGTTTCTTTTTCTTTCAGATCTGAGTGTAGCCTGGTTTCTTATAAGCAGATGTGGGATTAGGTTGCCAGTATACCCAGGGTTTGCCCTGGGTGGCGATCTTTCCTATCCTAATAGCTTAGTGCACTAGCTCTAAGGGAACCTAAATTACGATAATTAGAGAGAACTGAAACTCGAGAAATGCCAGTGGTCGCTGGCAGTTTTAACTCAAAGGTTGGTCTACTGTGTTTTGGCTCCGCGACTAATATTTTTCATAAATTAATTTCGCGATAAACATTGATGCACCGCATCTGAATACCAAAAAATATAGTTCTTCTGTTGTTCTACTAATTATATGGATGACATTCATTACGATGGAACGTTCTATAATAGCAATTTAATGCAAATTACTCGCCTCGAGTAGCAAAGCTTAATATATTTTTTACATGTATATTGTGGCATGTAAAATTTGGGTGATGTTCACACTGTTTTCTAAGACAGTACTGCTGCGTCTGGCAAACGCTTGTCAAAATACAATAAGCAATGCCATGGAAAAACGAAGAATAAAGAATGCCGAAATCGGCTTGTTGCTGCGACAATGTAGGTTATAATTGTGGAGGCGACACGCCACGGCGGGGAGTGGTGGGCGGGGTGATTGTGGCGGGGAGATTGAATCAAAACATTGCTACTTCATGCGTCGACTCATTGCACTTCCAGGCTTTCTATCTGATTGATACACAATAATAACAGGAAAATATGACTGCCTATGTATAGATAACTTCTAAACATACGTTATTGACTATATAATATCATAGAGTAACATTTACCTCGCCTCCTCAACTATAACCTACTTGGTTATTTGGTTAAATGCATGTTTTACAGACTCAGGCTTCTATACAATATACATATAGAAGAAAATCGTTCTTAAAATTATACTTTTGTGTTTAAGTGCAGTGGAATAAGCCCATATTTTTCTTTCAAGTTGACCAACTTTTCACCAAATTGTGAGTTAAAACTGCCAGCGACCACTGGCATTTCGGAGTTGCAGTTCTCTCTAATTCAGGTGGCTCGGTAGGACAATGTGGGGAACAAAAGTTGCCATCCCTGCAGTGGTCCCACACCAAGACCAAGGCCGTAACCCTGCTGGCTGCCTGGCTGCCCGGGCTGGCGATGCTGCACTGTCCCTCCACCGTCCACGCTGCCACTCCCAGTCTGCCACCGTGTGTTAGGACTACACTGTAACTCCTCGCCCTGAACGTGGCCACCGTTGCCTTGACCTGACCCTGCTGGCAGCCCTCGCCACAACACGCTGGGACGCCGTCCTCCGCCTCACCGGTGCCTTCCGGAGAAAGACAGGTCAGCTGCCACGCCTGTGATAGCATCATAGTACAGCCTTCCTGGAGTTGCCACAATTCTACAGTCCTTTCCCGCCCTTATTAGTGGGCCTTTTCCTCCAGACCTTCACAGATCCCTTCAGATACCTCTAAAACGCGTATTTTTTTACACGGGGGCCCGGGAAATTCCCTACACTTTTTGGGAAAGGGGTTTTCTTTTTTTACCTTATAAGATTCTGGGAAAAAAATTTTTAAGGGGAAAAAGGGGTCCACGCTAAGCGGGCCCCAAATTTGGCTCTACGTTTATACTTAGCCTTAAAACATTTTGGGGTAGTTTTTAACCCGAGTGCCGATCCTTCTTTGCCTACAGGGGTCGATTTTAAAATTTTCCCAGGTTCTTGAAACCTTTGGTTTCCCTTGGGTTAGGTTGGGTTTTTCTTTTTAGTCCCACAGCAGGGGGGTTCGGGGGGGGGTGCAAAGGTTTAGGTCTGTTTTTTTTGTAAATCTTTAGAATAAAGGCCCCCAACCCCTATCTTGTTATACCCCAACAAGCTTGGGGACGTGGTGAAAACCCGGGGGTTTTTTGGGTGGGGGGCAAAACGAAAGGGGAAAAATAGGGCCCCCCGATAAAGTCTAGGGAACTGGGGAAATTTTCCCCTATTTTAGGGATTTTTTTGGGGGGGCCTTATTTCCCTATGTGTGTCCCCCCCCACCTAAAAACCCCGTTTTTCCCACCATTTTTCCCCAAGTTTTGTTGGTTTTAGAAGAAGAAGAAGGGGGGGGGCCCTTTTTTCCAAAAGTTTTAACCGATTCTGGAAAAATTCTCTGAGTTTCCGTCGAAAATCATTCCTTTTTGGGAAGTTTATGATATGTATGAAAATTCTTTGGGGGGGCGAGATAAATATTTACGTGTGCCCCCCTTCTTTCTTCTCTTGTGACCGGGCATCGCCTCTGCTTTTCCCCTTGGGCCGGGCGGACATTTTTTTTTTAATGCAGATTTGGTTTTAGTTAGGGGGTTTTAAAGCGTGGGATTAGGTTGGGTTTAGCGAGCCCAAAAGGGGGGGGGGTTTTGGTTTTTTTAATTTTCATATCCCCTTTACACCCCTTCCTTTTAAAACATTTTATTCCCCAAAAAGGGAGTGATTTGCGACGGAAGTTCATAAGAGAAGGGTTTCTTAAATCCATTAAGGTAAACCTTTAAACGCAACCATAGCCCCAATTGTGTAGGGAATTTGGCCCTAGGTGAAAAAATTTACCAAAAAACGAATTTAAAGGGGGGGGAAGGGAAAAAAAAAAAAATTCCCAAACCTGCCTAACGTAACCTGGAAAAATTTCCCTAGTTCTTTCTCCGCTGCCGTAGATAACCCCTAAAGTCGCCGGGAAACAACTTTTTTAAATTTTTACAGACTTCGGGTGGCGTTAACCTTACTTTTTAAAACATCCATGATTTAAAGGAAAGTTAGAAGGGGCCCAAAATCGGGAGAGTGTTTTCATTTTGTGTCTTTATTTTAGTGCCCAATTAGGGTCATAAATAAAACCAAATTAAAAAAATATCCCCCGAGTGAGCGTCACTAAGATGGGCTAGCTAGTGCTTATTAACTAATGGGGACCACTGTAAAACTGGACTGCCACGGAAATATGGGGCCTGTTGCAAAGGGCCTGAAATCGGAGGGCCGCTCGGAAAAATATAAAATATAAAAATTATATATATTAAAATAAAAAAAGGGGAAAAATCCTTTTTTCCGGATCCCCAAACCAACCCGGAAAACCCAAAAAAGGGAAAAAAAAAATTTTTTGGGGGGAAAGAAAATATATTAAAAAAAAAAAATTAACGAAAAAATTTAATTTTAATTTTTGGCCCCCCCTAACGGGGAGCCCCCACCTACGCCACCTTTTTTTCCCGCCAAAATTTGCCCATGCGCTATGAAAATTCAGGGGTTTATCAGCCCGTGGGCGGTCAGTGCTACCCGACCACCGGAGTGGTTTTTTGAGTCACCCCAAACAAAACCCCCCAAAACCACACCCCCACACCCACACATCCCCCCCAAACACCCCCAAACCACACATACCCCCGGGGGTAGTGTGTGTAGGGTGGGTGTATGTGTGAAAAAAAAAGTAACAAAAAATTTTAATTTAAATTTTTTCCCGCCGTGCGTGGCCCCACCTACGCCCTGTTTATTCCCGCCAAATGCGCCAGGCGTATGAAAATTTCCCAGTTTTTTTATAAACCCCGTGGGAAAAAGGTCATTCCTACCCAAGGGGACCGGGTGGTATTTTGAGTCTTTCCCACAACCACCCAAAAACACACACACACCCCACATACCCCCCAACCACCCCAAACCCACACATACCACCCCTGTATGTGGGTGTGTGTGTGTGTGTGTTGGGGGGTTGTGGGGGGTGTGGTGTTGGGTGGTAGTGTGGTGTGTGTGTTGGGTGGTATGTGTGGGTTTGTGTTTTGGGTGGTATGTTTGGGGTTTGTGTTTTTAGGTGGTGGTTTTGTGTGGGGGGTGGTATGTGGGGTGTGTGTGTTTTTGGGTGGTATGTGTGGGTTTGTTGTGTTGGGTGGTATGGTTTTGTGTGTGTTTTTTTTGGGGTTGGTATGTGTGGGTGTTTTGTGTTTGGGTGGTATTTTGTGTTTTCTTTTTTTGGGGTGGTATTTTTTGGGGGGTGTGTGTTTTGGGGTTGGTTTTGTGTGTGTGTTGGGGGTATGTGTGGGTGTGTGTCATACAATACAAAAAAAAAACCATAAAATATTTTATTTTTTTTTTAGTTGCATTTTTTCGTAGTATCTTCCCCTTTAAAACCGGATTTTTCCATTCCCCCCGGTCCCGGGGAAGTCCGGATATACCCGGAAAAAAGGTATTTTCCTTTTATATTATATATATATATATATAAATTATTATATTTTAATATATATATAATAAATATATACGGCCTTTAAAAGACTGGTTATCATTTATATATGAATACTGTAATTTTCGTAAATTTTCCCATAATTTTATCAAAAAAAAAACCCCCAAAAAAAACCCCCGCAAAAAGGGAAATGCCATTAAAACAAAGGTAAAAAAAAAATATACATGACATTATTTTCCCCTTCAACTCTTCGCTTTTTAAAAATTTTGTGGTCAATTTTTATCATGGGGATCAAGAAGCACAATTTTTTTGCTTTCCATAGATGTATTTTGTTTTCTGATAAAAGATTACCACTATGCAAAAAATTTAAAGTTAACTTTAAAAAAATAAAAAACATCAATCGGGTTTTTTCCCCAAATTAAAAGGGGTTTTTTATTTTTGTTAACGCTAAAAAAAAATTTCTGGTGCTAATTTTATTTATCAGGAAAAAGAAAATATAAGTAAATAAAAAAACATCTTGGGGTTTAAAAAATGATTGGGTTAAGCATCATTGTTTCATTTATAAAATTGGGACTCACTTTTCAGAATTTTTGTCGGTAAAAAAAAAAAAATAGGCTAAATTTCGGAAATTTTTGGGAGAATTAAAAAGGCAAGGGTTTTTAACACTTTTTTTCTTTTAAAGTTTTTTTATTTTCAGCCCTTATGAAATCAAGTGTAAATTAAGGGGATGTGTTTTCGTACATAAACTTGTGAAAACGATTGGGACTTTCAGTTTTGACAAAAAAATGATCTATAAGAGAAAAGGAAGGATTTTGTTTGACTATTTGCACTCTTTATAAGGGGTGTGGGGGGAGGCAGGGAGGGAAAGAGGGGGGGACACACCCCCGGCTTTTCCCCCACACCCGTCCTTTATGACGGGAGTGTGCGGGGGGCAGGCAGGGAAAGGGGGGGGACAACCCCCCCTGCTTTCCCCCCCTGCCCCCCCACACACCAGTTTCCTTTATGACGGGGGGTGCGGGAGGCGGGGAGGGAAAAAGGGGGGGAGGACCCCACCCCCTGCTTCCCCACAACCAGTCCTTTTTTTACGGGGGGGGTGCGGGGGGGTAGGCAGGGGAAGGGGGGGAGGGCCCACCCCCTGCTTCCTCCCCCGCTCCCACACACCATCCCTTGATGGGGGGGGTGGGGTGGGGAGGGGAGGGGGAGGGGGGGAAAGGGGGGAGGGCACACCCCCTGTTCCCTCCCGGGCCCCCCAACACCCGTCCTTGATGACGGGGTGTTGGGAAAGGGAAAGGGAGGGGAAAGGGGGGAGGACCCCCCCCCTGCTTCCCCTCCCTGCCTCCCACACACCAGCCCTTGATGACGGGGTGTGTGGGAGGCAGGCGGGGAAGGAGGGAAGACCCCCCCCCCTGCTTCCCCCCCTGCCTCCCACACACCAGTCCTTGATGACGGGGTGTGTGGGAGGCAGGCAGGGAAGGAGGAGGACCCACCCCCTGCTTCCCTCCCTGCCTCCCACACACCAGTCCTTGATTGACGGGGTGTGTGGGGGGCGGCAGGGAAGGAGGGGAGGACCACCCCCTGCTTCCCTCCCTGCCTCCCACACACCAGTCCTTGATGACGGGGGTGTGGGGAGGTGGGCAGGGAAGGAGGGAGGACCCACCCCCTGCTTCCCCCCCTGCCTCCCACACCCCATCCTTGATGACGGGGTGTGGGGGGTAGGCAGGGGGGTTGAGAGGGAGGAACCCACCCCCTGCTTCCCTCCCTGCCTCCCACACACCAGCCCCTTGATGACGGGGTGTTCGGAGGCAGGCAGGGAAGGACGGAGGACACCCATACCCCCTGCTTCCCTCCTGCCTCCCACACCCAGTCCTTGATGACGGGGTGTGCGGGAGGCAGGCAGGGAAGCGATGGAGGACACCCACAATTTGTTGGTAAATATCCATTATAAAGTAAAAGTGTTTATAAACCTTACCATTTTATTTTATTTCCCTAACTTATCTCTTCATAATTTAGCCTTCTTAATGTGTTTATCTTGATCAAGTTTTGAAAAGTGTGTAATAGATGTACAATGACTGCCTAAATCCAATGATGTAACCACACATGTTCATCTTGTGGTAATAGGTGAGCTAATGTGGAGATATAAACATGTTAGGTGAAGGAGGTGAGTGATGAGACTGTCTTCAGGCTACCAACCGTTCCGCGCTGTACGGGAGGATAGGCCAATTTTTCTCAAATAAGGGACTAGTAAATACACGCTCTCTCTCTCTCTCTCTTCTCTCTGGTTTTCTTTGTGTATGTATGATTGTAATGAAAATTATTTACTCCTTTATATTTTTGACTTTATGCACTGTCATATATAACAGTAGACCTGGATGTGACACTTAAATTCACCGTTTTGCAGTAATGGCCCCATAACCGAAAACGGCCCTTTGCTTTATCCTAGTCCTCTACAGGCTCATAATTGACAGAAAATTTGATGAAAACTAATGGGATAAAAGCTAACAGTCTCTACTTCAATGTCTAGAAGTGTTATATGCTAATCCGCCAAGCGGTTACTCATACCAATCAACACAAAAACAAAATGCATCTAACATACTTGCAGTATACACTAAGTATATTTTATTCACCTGTGATTTTTTTTTCTAGCATCATTGTACAACACAGAAATGGTCAGTTACATTGATCATAGCAGTAATTACTGCCTGCCAGCTTTTCCTCAAGTGGCCAACAAGGGGGGGGGGGGATCATTAGAACATCATCCATCATCACATACATCATCCACATCATCATCATCACACGATCATCACATCATCTCCCCGATCATCAATCATGATCTCTCTCATCTCCTCTCGTCTCATCTCCCTCTCTCTCATCTCCTCTCTTCTCTCTCTCTCTCTCTCCTCCTCTCTCTCATCTCTCTCTCTCTCTCTGTCTCTCTGCATCTCTCACCTCTCTCTCTCTCATCTATCTCATCTCTCTCCTCCGACTTTTTTTACACTATTTACATTCGCCTCTTCAAGTCGCTATTTCTTGTCCCCTGCTCACATCCATAAGTAAGAGCGTGAACACGGACACTTTTTTTCCGGCATCTTTTGGTAATTTTTGCTACCAAAAGATGCCTGTAGTGGTAGCAAAAAAATGCGGGAGGGCGTTGTTTCGTCATAAGGCGTTTTCGGCTTACGAGCATCTTGCACGATTCTTGATCTCAATAGACTACCTTAGTGAGCTCGATGCTTGTCCTCTGGTGGCCGTCTGGGACTACCGCGGAGCTAGAATGTCGTGTCTCGGGGTTGTCGGGCTCGACTTATTTTTCTATTATTCCCCTACCAAACCAGCTACAATAATAAGTGTTGTCATGGTCAACATAGGCTTATGCAAAATGGAAAGATACGAGTTTTACATTATTCATGCGTTATAAGGAGGATTGTTGGCAAAATAGAAGCATTCTATCAGTGTCCTACAACATCTACTAAATACTGCAAAGGAATGCTCAAGCGGTTGTCATGGGTTTAATATTACCCTCCCATGTATGCAAAGAGAAGGTAACTATAACGCCATGCACCCGCCTTGAAGCATTCCTTTGCGTATTTAGTCGAATGTTGTAGGACACCTGTGATAGCATGCTTCTATTTGCCACATCCTCATTATAACGCCATGAATAATGTAAAACTCGTATATTTCCATTTTGGCATAATCCTATGTTGACCATGACACACTTAATTGTAGCTGGTTTGGTAGGGAATCGTAGAAAATAATCCGAGCCCGACCCCCGAGACCCGACATTCTAGCTCGCGTGTAGTTCCAGAACGGCCACCAGATGACCAGATCAAGCTCACTAAGGTGTCTATTGAGACTTAAGAATCGTGCCAAAAGAATGCTCGTAACCGAAACGCCATTTGACGAACGCGCATTGTTTCGCCACCACTACAGGCATCTTTTGGTAGCAAAATACCAAAGATGCCGGAAAAATTGTCCGTGTGACACGGCCTTAAGACTGGTCCACAAGCGACTGAAGAGTCGTATCTTTGCCACCGGGAGAACTGCAAGTGTAAAGAAAAAAAAAAGGAAAAAAAAAAGGTTTAGTTTTTTCTTGGTCTGCAAGTTCTTTCAGAGTGTTTGTAATAATGTTTTTGTGTTCTTCATGTCGTTGTCTTTGTGTCTGTTCCTGTTGTCTTTGGTGTCTTTCCTGTTGTTCTAGTAATTTTGTTCTTGTTGTCTGAGGTATCGTTCGTTTTGTGAAATTAATTGTTCTTGTTGTCTGTAGTGGTTGTTCCGTATTGTTCAGTGCCTAATTTTAAATGTGTGAGCTTGTTGTTCTTTTTCACTTTCCACTCTCCCTCAACAGTTTGTAATTGTGCAGATACATTTTCGTCGCCCTCTCCTTCAGTCCTACTGCGCTTTTTTCCCCCGTGGCGTTGAGGAGGGTGGTGGAGGCCAGGGGCGAAAGTGGTTGTGATGATGTTGCAATCCTGGCTGATGGAGTTGGAGGGAGTTGGTGGTGAGTCACTTTGTCTTGAGATGATGGACTGAAAAATTAAGATATAAGTTTAGTGGAAGCAACAGATAATAAATTGTTAACAGTGCAAATGAATTTTGAAAGCTTCAATGACTGTTATTGAAAAAGATGAGCAAGCCCTAAAATGAGGCTTTTTAAATCACAAATAACACATGTTTGCCGGTCATAATAACCTTAACAGTACAGCCTGTGGTCAGCCATGAAGAGGAGAAGGAAACAAATAGAAGTGGTATTCAGCTAGACTGACCGGTTACATTACAGAAACATTGCCGTTGATTTTTATGATATCTTTTTGTGAGCCTATTCATTTAAGTTTCAAAGTAATAACAATGACTCCAAGGTCCTCCACCGCCTTCCTACTTGCCTACTCCAGTTTTCTCACCTTGCTCCTCTTTTTTTTAAGTTGCCTACCCTAACACACTGTCTCTACAATTAATAAGCGGTTACATTCCTGAACATTACATCTCTAGCCGTTCCGATGCTGTTAATAAATCTTATCTTCTTCCATTATCTCCCTCGATATCATGACAAATGCAACCCAGGGAAGAACAAAGATAATACAGACTATTTTCTAATACATATAATGTAACCTGCAAGAGAGGACTCCAACAGCACGTGTAGTGATGATAGGGTCACCGGTCATGAGCTCATCCCATGAGCTCATAGTACTGCCAATGGCCCGTCCACTCCCTCGTCCCACTTAGTTTGGCGTTTACTTGATGACCTTGTACCTGAGAAAAGTGAAAAGTATACATTTTCATTACTACTTAATTAAGAAAGGTAGAATCGTGAGGAAATAATGAATTATTTGTACTTCTACTTGTGCTTCTGACTTATGCTACATGCCTGACACCAGTACCTGTGATACTGGACCATTGTGAATACATAAAAAAATAGTATAGGATAAAGTTTTGCAAACCAATGTTGTTAAGACTGTATTTGTCATGCAATACACCTTTTTGCTTCAACCACGCAAATCTTGGCGTCCACAATGTCCCCCGATTGACCGTGTAACCTGCATTTTGGTTCATATTGTTTGCTGATCTCTCTCCAGTACCGCATATTTTTTTCCTTGTTGCTTTTATTTAGGCCCCTTGACCCCTCTGCTGTCTCTGAAATTTGCCACTAGCAGCAGCACACTGCCTCATAGCTCCACATGTTTTTCTGTAAGTAAAATCGAAATATGAATGCATGAGCATTAATGATCAGCCTTATTTCTAAGAAACTTGACAAAACTATGTAGTAGGCTCATGTAAATGTTTCCTACATGTTGTAAACGGTGAGAAAAAAACAACTCATGGTATATAACTTTGCACCCTGAGTCACCTTACCTACAACTGTGGACCTACAATTCATGCACAAACCAACATAACTGTAATTGAGATGAGAAAATTCATTACAGCTCTAGTTTTTAAGGACAGTACCGGGTGATCACCTTGAATGTTACGGGGATGAATTCCAACGCGGATTGTCTCTTAGATACAGCCTGCTGGTGGGAAGGGTCGTTTCAGGGTCCGTGCCACAATGCCATAATAGCTTCTGAAAGTCGCGCTGACGGACTAATGCAGGTAATAGGCCCTCGATAAGTCTCACGGTGCAATTCGCTGAATGGACACGTAAGCATCACAGCGATACCCCCATGATTCTGCGTAAGACACTTATTACCAAAGACATCGATTCGCCTCTTCAAGTTACTATTTAGGGCTATATGCAAGAATGCTCTCAGATCCCGAGCAGGTGGAGATTCCCCACAGTTGTAATCCTCCACCGGTGGGATCTTCAAAGAAAATGCCCACCGGTGGATATTTGACAGTCGTACCAACACAAAGCGGTGGCTGCAGAAGCAGGCGTCCACACACAATCGAGTCCAAGGCGGCAGCAGTATTTTGACTTTTTTACACCTATCAAATTCCCTTTTTACTAGCCTAATTTATCCTTTCCTGCTTAAAATAATAGCTTTTGAATAGATTTATTCTTTCCGCCATAACCGAGAGCTAAAATAAATCAAAACAAATTAGGTAAAAAGAAAAGAAAAATGTTGTCCTTTAAGAAATGTGATGTCCAACAGTGAAGTACACTTTCATCTTCCCTTTTCATCATCGGCGACAGTTTCATAAACCCACCCAGCTTGGTTGGGGCGCCGCTTTCTCCCGCGGAATTTCAGTAATAATGGACAATGACTTCCGGCGGTCGTTTTCGAGACACCGATACAATTTTTCCTGGACTAAAATAGGTGCTTTTTTCTAATGGAATTGTTTCATTTTCCGGAAACCCCATATTAAAAAAATATGTGTATATTTCCATCACCTAATTTTATGGTTGGCGTTTCCATTAACAAACTGTACTACTGTATCTCTATGTAGGTTTTATAATGAACATCACCTAACCTAAGCCACTAAGTATACCGAACCTAACTTAACCATGCATAAATATTATGTGATGAAATATTTTATATAATTTTTTTATATTTTAATGTGGGTTTTCCGGACACTAAACTAAAACTATCTCCAGTTTAGAAAAAGCACCTATTTTGGCCAGTAAAAAGTTAGTCGGTGTCCCTCTGAAAATGACCGCGGAAGTTTTCGTCCAGTACAAACAAATAGGTTTATTACCTAGTTTTGGTCAATTTATCGTTTCACCCAACCAACGATTTTCTGATGCGCCCTTATGTTTTTCTGTGTTTTGGATATAATCTGCCAACCGTTTCTGTCGCAAACATTATAAAAAAAAAAAAAAAAATTTGCAAGAATGACTAAAAAATTAAAATAAATTAACCTAAACCTAACCTAAACCTTTTGCCTTATCCTAACTTAACCATACCTAACCTAACCTGTACCTAATCCTAAACTTATACCTAACTATAAAAAAATAAAAAAATAAAAAAATATTGGGCTACATAAGCGGTTAGCAGATTCATTCAAAACACATAAATACACACCGAAAAACATAAGGCGCATCAGAAAATGCGTTGGTTGGGTGAAACTAAAATTATTCCCCTAGTTTTCTCCCCAACGTCATGTTATGCACTTACTTCTTGTTGGTGGCCCATAGTGTCAGACATTTCTGCAGCAGTGTGAGGCACCTTCGGCTTCTAAAGCAGCAGCTGGAGCCGTGTCAGACCAGCAGTCTGGACCGTTGTCGACCAGCAGCTTACAAGGAAAGATAATATCTTAGCAAAAATGTCCCAACACTGGGATCGGTTGTTTTTTCACTATATATACGACGATAGTAATATCACTGCATTATCTCCTTATCTTACAACAGCATATTACTTTACTGCATTGCCCGTAGGCAGTTCGAGCGACGTACCTGCCAACACGCAACTCCTATCAGTTTCGGCACTTCGAACATTCATATATATTTCCCGACGCTGCCGCCACCTTGCCGTGTTTACGAAACAATGTTCCCGGCGCGCTGTTTGTTGTCGTTGTGGCAAACCAACTCCTCGAGTCGGTGCCTCGGGAGAGCCGCAGAATTTTTTCTGTACGGCGGTACAAAATGCATACAATACCGTACAATATCGTACAGAATGGCCTAGTGAATCGCAGCCCAGGGCTGCGTTCACTAAGGAATTCTTGGTACTAGTCTGTTTGCTCACATCCACCCCTTAGTGAACGACGAGTTCTAACGAAAAATTGTATCCCTGCAAAATGGCGGGTCCCCATATCAGCTGTTATCGCCCAGGCTGCTCTCATCTTGTCGAACAACTATCTGATGACCCCTGTAGTTGCAGAGGAGAAATGATAGTAGCACGATATGAACAGGACAGGAGGCAGGAAGAAGGAGAGAGAAGAGAGAGGCCGCCAAACCAGTGAGATGTTCGAGATATGTGGGAGACTGATAGTGCCATTGTACTCCAAGAAATCTTCAAGAAGCACTTTTCGTAAGCAGATTGCAGAGGGAAACCAGAGAGCTTGGGAACTGTTGAAGTAAGTCAAGCAAAACATAGCATTATGCTGACCTTTATTTATATGAATGAAACTGCAAGGATAACTAGCGATGTGCAGTCCCGCCCTGCACTTGAACTTTTTGTCTTGATATTAATGTGGGTAAACTGCACTTAGTAACAATTCTACGCCCTTGACCAATGTTTTCTGCCATATACATGGGGGGGGCTGCGCAACCCCTCAGACCCCCCCTCCACGCTAGTTAGCTACCTTACGCTACGTAACCTATCCCCTCTCTGTGAGGAAGGTCGGGTTATAATGGACAGAAACTGCGGCGGTCCCTACCCGCGCCGTTACCACTTGGCATTTTCCATATTATTTTTTGGCTTGCTCAGTATACTGTACATTATTAATCCTTTTCGGCTAACCTTCAAAACTGATATAACATATTGAATAAAGTACATAGTTGTCTAATACGACACGACACTCCCAGTCCGAAGGCCCCCCACCCTTTAGGAGGTTAGATTAAGGTTCGGTCAGGTTTCATACTATCTTTTTATTGGGTTTTTCCGGAAAATAAAAATACCCCCCATCTGGAAAAACACTAATTTTTTGGCAGGAAAAATATCAGTGTCCTCAGAAAATGCACCGCAGTCACTCGTCCATTTTTACAGGATTCGCCCACCTCCATACCCCTTGTGTATTTTACATTTCGACGGGTGAATGTATGGATTAATAATGCCACCTAATGGTCAGCTCTACAATTTGAGGATGGGTTATAATAACGTGCCTTGATAATGCTTTAAACTGCAGTAGAACCATTATGTGTATGAAAATAAGGTTTAATTTTTGGTTTATTGGTGTCCTGATGTCGAGGACTAACATATTTTCCAGCAGGGTTTTTGACATGTTGCCATTAATCTGGCACTCGTGTTTTGGCGGAAATCTATGTTTTTGTCGGGCTGCCCGAGCCCCCCCTCCTGGAGACCGTTCCGTAAATATCCCGCTACGCCACTGTCGTAGCAATTATCAAAAATAAAGTTTTCTTTAATCCGTTACTAAATCAAACTCCACGTTTAACCTAACTCTGATTTGGTATTTGATACTTTCAACCAGTAATTGAGTAAGAGGTTAAAAGGTACTCTTTTTTCCTATGCATTTTTTATGTGTTATTTGTGTTCACATTCACAATTGTCCGGAAATGCTTAAATTTCCAGTTATTCCTCTTTATCCCTGCTTTAGGTTATGCTACTTACCAAGCAACGTCCAGGTAAGGTTAGCGACTAGCGGGGTCTTGGGGGGGTATTCCCCCAGATATTCCAGGTTTACGTAAACAATGTCCAGACAACATGTATGTATCTACTTGTAGTTTTACCGTTATAGTTTTAAGATTTTTACAAGATTGTTCCAGAATTGGTAAGTAATTCCCATTGACTTAATCAGTACTATATTTATGTTACTTGCGGCTTTTGTTCTCCCATAGTGGTTTTTTATGAAATATTTTACGTCATCCACTTATATACTATCGGCAAAAAATGTATTTCCACTTTCCTGCCCAAAAGCCCGCTCCCCGACGGGTCCCCAGGTTTGTTATGGCAGGGGGTATAACTACAAAATTAGTAATTCCCGACATTACTGATGTGGCCATTCCCCCCCCCCCTTTCTTACCAAATCAAAATACATGTGAAAAATATTTTTTGACCTCTACCCAATTACGCTGTTGCAAGTACCTATTTACCCCTGATTTCAAACGTAACTTTTTCTGGGTGAAAATAAGTAGCTTTTTTGAACAGGAGGGGGGTATATATATATATGACATTAGAAAAAATAGATAATTTCATCATTGCTCCTTTTAGTAGTGTGTTCTATTCATTAATATAATTCACCTCAACAGGAGCTGTGCCGTCCTCTTGCCCCACACATGACCACCAGGATCCTGCCATTTAACAAGAAAGTGTTAGCTACACCTGTGGTTGCTGGGAAATCAGGAATCGTTCCCGTGGTGTTTGGTGATCGGTTTTGGGGGACCTCAGTCAATCGTCACTTCATAAAGTTCTACTGGAAGTATTGGTGCATTAAAGGGTTATAAGGACGCAGTCATTTTATGGCCAAACCGTAGATCATTCCCACAACTAGCACCTGAGTTCCATAGGGAGAACAATATTCCTGGTGTATCCTCCTCCAGAGGAGGCGCTATTTGTCCGGGAGGATGTGGGATCTTCTTTTACTGAAAGTGGAAGTTTTTGTTTTTTCCTTACTTTCCATTATTATTTGAAGTTTTGTTCTAAAGTCCCGGATGATAAATCAATGCCACAAGTTTCCTTAAACCTTCCAAAGATAGTGTATAGTGTGATTTTTTCAGGTATTAAAAATTTTTTGTTATAATAAATATCCTCTTTATTTTCCTTATTCCTAACTATGAAAGACAATGTATTACCCCACAGGCCCCACTTACGGCTCTAGCCGCCGCAACTTTGTGACCACTGATATTTTGGGTTTACGTGTTAACTATGAATGTAAACAGATTTCCATTACAAAATTATACATTTTTGACTGGGTCCACGGGTTAAGGTTCTTCTATACCGGAGATCCAATAGGGCCATAACGCCGGGGGCTGCGGCAACACTTGCCCATCCTACCGACGCCACTGCCCGGGGTCCCACGCGTGAGTCCCCATGCAGGCTCCTTGGTCCCATATCCAAGCAACTCCCGACGGAAGCATCAACTTCCCCAGCCACGAGCCCTTGTGGGCGCACTCCTTGCCTCACTCCATGCCGCTGTGTCCAAAATGTTGTCAACACCTAAAACATAACAAAATAAGGAAGCTACAAGAGGTCGTGGACCTACACTATGGTAGTTCCTGTTAATGAACAATACTACATCCACCTTACATCCACATCCATGAAATTATCCCGCTTCCTTTAAAGCTCCTGAATGAACTCCACTACCTACCTGTTTACTGATCCATTCCAATCACATTTTACCACCCTATGTTGTGAACCATTTTCCCTGGTGATTATTCGCTATTCACTTTCCCTATTGGAATATTCCCACCCTAATGAATGACTTGCCAGATTGGCAGATATTCATAAGGGTTGGGGGCGGATAATGTAAAGTGGCAATCACTACAAAACTATTCTCCACATTCTCACCACCAAAAAGAGGAAATCTGTGCCTACCGTGTTGTGCCTTGCCTAAAGCAAGTGAAAACGTCCCATTCTGTTGACAGTAACATTTCGGAAAAATAAGAGTAAGCCAGTACTGATACAAGCGAGGTTGAGGAGGAAGTAAGAACAATGACACTTAGGCCCGTACCGAGAGTCATGATGAAGGTTTGAGTGACGACCTTCGTCGACTGAGGAAGGGTGCCATAAAAGGGATGTTTTTCGGAAGTAAGAGCAGCGACGATGGGTACGCTTGGACCATAAAAGGGATGTTTTTCAGCGAACGATGGTCCGTGAAAAACATCCCTTTATGGTACCTTCCTCCGTCGACGAAGGTCGGCCACTCAAACCTTCATCATGACTCGGTACGGCGAAGTGTCTTGCGCAGAATCATGGGGTAGTCACTGGGATGATTACGTGTCAAATCAGAGATTACACCGTGAAACTGAATCGAGACCTATTACCTGCATAGACCCCCCTTTTTCTTTTGTAAATGATTTATATAGTACATCATCATCACATCACCATCAACAAT
Source organism: Chionoecetes opilio (assembly GCA_016584305.1). Taxonomy (NCBI): domain Eukaryota; kingdom Metazoa; phylum Arthropoda; class Malacostraca; order Decapoda; family Majidae; genus Chionoecetes; species Chionoecetes opilio. Next base: position 131,147 of record JACEEZ010002417.1, read on the forward strand.
CATCACATCATCATCATCATCATCATCTGTGATATGTCTGTTGTCTGTGGTGTCGTTCATTTGTTCCATTACTACTTGTGTGAAAAATTTTTTTTTATTAAACTTGTAGTTCGTTCACTTGCACTCTCCCTCAGCAGTTCTATGGGGAGTTTGTCTATAAACTGACGCTCAAGCCTGTCCTCTCAGGCTCTCAACATCCTCAGCACTTTCAGGCTTGAATATCTAGTCATTTACCGTAAATTCTCTCTACTTCTTGGGACATCAGAATTACCCTCAATACAACAACTGAAACAGTTCTTATAAAAAATTAGTTTATCATTTTATTTGTCTGCACTTGGTGACAATATTGGCAAAAACAATTGAATTTTGAAAACTCAATCTTTAAGAAAATCGTCTTTTCATCAAAAACACAATTCAAGCAGAATGAGGCTTCAGAAATATCTCCTTGTATGTTAAGCATTCACTGAGTACCTGTTGTGGGTGTATATGTCTCTCTTGCGACTAACATTTAACCAAGAAGTAATTTAAGGGCTTGGCACCTCAACGAACAGTCCGGGATTGCAAGACAGTTGAGGAGCGTTTTGTTTACTATTTCCGTCTCGAAAGACAAAGTCTCCTTTTATTGGGAACCGATTTGGGATCGGATGGCCACGCATATTCCAGTAGAGGATAGAGAGTGTGATGAAGATAAGCGGTAATAATAGTTAGGATGACAGTTCCTGGCATTGAGGAGTTAGGAGTATCAGATACGCTCTATAAGCTTTGAGGTAAGGAGCGGGGCGCTGTGCTGAGTTCCCTAACCCGTGTGGTGTCTACAGGAAAGTGGATGATAACAGATCCTCCGGCGGGATGGTTTCAGTGGAGATGCTGAACGCCCACACTCTGTTTTGGGTTTAAATTTCGTCGCAAGACAGACAGACACACCCAAAACAGGTACTTCCAGTGAATGCTTCATACAAGTAGAATATTTCCTGAGCCTCATCTGCTTGAACTTGCGTTTTTTTTATGAAAAGACGATTTTTAAAGATTGAGTTTTTCAGATATTCAATTGTTTTTGCCAATATTTTCACCAATAAGTGCAGACAAGAAAATGATAAACTACAATTTTTTTATTAAGAAAACTGTTTTCAGTTTGTGTATTGAAGGGTGAATTCTGATATGTCCCAAAGAAGTACAGTGAATTTAAGGTAAATGAATAGATCATGCAGACCTGAAGTGCTGAGGATGTGGAGATGCGGCGAGGGACTCTGGCGGCCTTAGCTTTGAAACTCCCCATTGGGCGATAACATTTTCTCGCCTCTCCTTCCGTCCTACTACGCTTTTTTCCACCGTGGCGTTGAGGAGGTGGTGATGGCACGGGAGAAAGTGGTTTTTGCGATGAAGTTGACGTCGGATGGCTGGCTGATGGATTTGGTGGGAGTTGGTGGTGGGTCAGTCTTATCCTGAGGATTATGGACTGAAAAATTAAAGATATAACATAGTTTTAATCAAGCACCAGATTCATAAATTGTTAACAGGTGCAAATGAATTTTGAAAGCTTCAATGACTGGTTATTGAAAAAAGAATGAGCAAGCCCTAAATGAGGCATTTTTTATGAAATAACATATGTCTTGCCGGTCTTATTAGAAATATCAGAAACTCAGTATCACACTCAGAACATATTGTGCAGGGTTTATGGTAATTTTGTCACATCGTATCACTGACAGCAAAACACTCGCCGCCGTGGAAATTTCCGGCAGTCCCACTTGTGATAGATGCAAGGAAGAATAAAGTGTATTTCATTCATATTGGATCACCACATTTTTCGGGGGGGTTTGTCCCCGTAATACGTAAAACTACAGTTTAATACAATACATGGACATTGGTTACCTACCTCACCAAACTGATCAGCTATTGCGGATTTACATTCAGATTAGGTTTGGTTAATTTAGTTATGTTTAGGCGACTCGTGATTGCCCGGGGGGGGGGGGTGGTGGGTGGTACCTGGAAATGTCGCCTATAGGAAATTCTCCTTTAATCTTGTATTACAGTACCCAATATATATTATATATATATATATATTTATATAGATATATAATATATATATATAAATATATTTATAAGCTTTTACCTGTGTTTTCCTGTATTCATGGATGAAATACCAGCAGTAAATTGAACTTTCAAAGGCCATTAAATGACATAAATATACATGCAAATTGGTTAACACCCTCCTCCTGACCTCGCCCTCCTTGGAGACTAGCAGAGGGAAAGAGACCTTCACCTCCGTTCCCCTTACTTCTCTCGCTCTACCATCCTTTCCTCTAATTCTCCCTTGATATGCGACCGACAGGTAGGAGCCACCAACAAATCAATGTTAAAAAAGAAAAGAAAAAATGTTGTCCTTCCAAAGAAATGTGATGTCAACAGTGAAGTACACTTTAATCTTCTTTTCATCATCGGCGACAGTTTCATAAAAACCCACCTAGCTGTTGGTCGGCCGCTTTCTCCCGCGGAATATTCGGTAATAATGGACAATGACCTTCGCGGGTCGTTTTCAGAGACACACCGACTAATTTTTCCTGGCCTAAATATGTGTTTTTTCTAATGGAGGATAGTTTTATTTTTCCGTAAACCCATATTAAAAAAATATGTATAAGTATATTTCATCACCGGAATTTTATGGTCGCCTAATGAAACCTAACCTAACCTTAAACCACTAATATACGAACCTAACCTTAACCATGCATAAATTCGGTGATGATTTTTTTTTTTTTTTTTTTTTTTAATGGGTTTTTTCGGAAACTAAAACTATCTCCATTAGAAAAAGAACCTATTTTGGCCAGGAAAAATTAAGTCGGTGTCTCTGAAAATGGACCGCGAAGTTCTCGTCTCATTATAACCGAATAGGCTTCCTGTCTTCCCAAAGCATCCTATGCACTTACTTCTTAATCACTCAAGTGATGTCTCAGCAGTGGTCAGGCACTCTGCTTCGAGTGGTGGGGTCCGCAGCATGTCAGGCACTTCTTGCTACTACAACCAGGAGCCGTGTCAGGACCAGCAGCTGTACAAGAAGATATATCTTAGCAAAAAAGAAATGTCCAACACTGTGATACTTTTTTCATTAAAATACGACGATAGAAAATATCACGCATATCTTTTTACCTCAACAGCGGTTTTACTTACTGCAATGCTCGAGTGCAGTTGACTCTGCATGCAGTAACTCCAAGTCTTTGCAGTTTCCACCTATATATTCACTCGGGCTCCCCATTTTGACCCGTTTGTTTACAAAATTTTCCCGCGCTGTTGTTGTCGTTTTGGCAAACCAACCCCTCGAGTGGGTGCGGGGGAGAGCACAAAAAATTTTCTGTACGGCGTAAAAGGCAACAATACCGTACAATACGTACAGAATGGCCTAGTGAAACGAGCCCAGGGGCTGCTGCTCAACCTTCCATCAGTTTTTACGTTTTTTTAACCTCGAATTACTGAAAACTACGTCCAGGGCTGAATAAAGGGTGAGAAAGGGTGTGTGTGTGGTTGTGGGGTGAATGAGGGGCGGAAAAACTGGTTAAAAAGCCTTAATCGATGAAAAAATGGGTTGTAAGGGGACGGGAGGAAAGGCAGGGGGGGATTTTCCCAACCCGTATTTCTGTGTAGGTATTATCATTGGGCTGCAGCACTTCGCCAATCTTTTCGTACACCAGAGTTTCGACACCAAAAAGTTGTTTCGTGTCTATATAAAAGCATAGTCGTTTGTCACCAGCTCAGAGTTAAAATTTGATACTAATTTGGTAAAATGGCGAGATTTTGCGGTCTTTTCAGGACATGATATTTTTTCCTGGCCTAAAACGGGCTTTTTAAGGGAGATATTTTTTTTTGCGAAAAACCCATTTTTTGACAAAAAAAAAAAAATATATTTTTTTGCCAAAAAAGGGTCCCCTTTTTCTATTCGAGTTTGTTTTTATATAGCGCAAAAACAAATTTTACCAAAAGGGAAAAAAAAAAAAAAACCCAAACAGAAAAAACTCCGAAATTTGGCGGGAAAAATTTGCAGGTTTATAGCTTAATGACACCTAACCTAAACTTTGGGTTTTTTAATGAAACCTAACCTCCCCATTATAGGTCTTAAAAAACCCAAACCCAACCAACCACAAAGTAACCAACCTAACCAAACCAAAATCCCCAACCAACCCTAACCTAACCTAACCACAAATATACCTAACCTAACCTAACCAAAAAGTATACCTAACCAAACCCAACCACAAAGAAACCCCAAACCTAAAAAACCACAAAGTATACCCTAAAAAAAACCTTAACACAATATACCCAACCAAACCCTAACCAAACAACCAAAAAGTATACCCAACCAACCAAACCCTAACAACCACAAAGTAAAACCTAACCTAACCAAAAACCACAAAGTATACCTAACCTAACCTAACCAAAAGTATACCCAACCAAACCCTAAAAACCACAAAGTATATTAACCTAACCTTAACCCCAGATACCTAACCTAACCTAACCAAAAAGTATACCTAACCAAACCTTAACCCCTTTTAGTACGAGGTGGTGGGTAGAGCGAGGGTTTCCCGTAGGAAGTGAGGAAAAGATGGTGGTTGGGTCTGGTGACTGTGGCAAAACAAGTAATGGGCGAAGTAGAGCCTATTGTGGCTTTTTTTGTTCCCAGCTCTGAGAACCCAGCTTTTAATGTTTTGCCGACTTTAATGTTTTGCCAGACCGTTCAATGTTTTTGGTAGGTACCCGCTCCTGGACCCCCCCCCCCCAAAGTTTTTAGAGTGGCCCACACTCGTGTGTAAACCCAGGTCGTGACCCCCACTTAGGTTTTTCCAACAGTCATGATTTTTTTGACCCGGGAGGAGTATTTTTGGCACAGGGGATGAATGATAGGACTTCACTTGCCTTAAACCTCTCACTCCAAAATTTTTCAACTGTAAGAGGCAAAGGGGCCCGCGAAGGGTGATAAAAATTTTTAAAAGCCTTTTTTTAAATTAAGAGTCCAGGATTGGCTGCGGGGTTTTAAAGGCCCTTTTGTTGCTATTAATTAGTGTCCTGAGTGGCTAAAGAAAAAAATGTGGCTTGTCTTTGGCCAACCATACGGCCTTTTATTGGGCCCCCCACCCAAAAAGGTGTGAAATTTCTGAGTAAACAAAGTTTTCCGTGTGTGGTTTCCCTTGACCTGCACTTTTGAGTCCCGCGTAGGTCACCTCCCTCGACAGCCAGTGTCGATAAAGGTTTGAGGGAGGAGGGGTGTCTGGCTGCCCTATAGACAAAAAAAAGGATAATTTCAATATATACATATTTTATTTTTATTTGAGCGCAAGTAGGTGGGGTGTACAGTATCGGGGCCAAAAAAAAAAATTGAAATCGTGAGTAAAAGGGTCTGTAGCGTCTGAAACTCTCCTCCATTAAACCCAAAATTTGTTTGAGTTTATAAAAGCATATTTTTCGTACACTCAGCTCAAGAGTTGAAATTGACTATTAGAGTTGGTAATAAGGAAAGTTTCGCGTTTTTTTCAGAGAACCGACTTTTTTCCCCAAAAATAGGGTTTTTTCAAATGGAGATAGTTTTTATTTTCGCAAAACCCCCTAGTTTTAAACAAACAAAAACAAAAAAAAAAATCCCCACAGAAAAGCACAAAATTTTGGCCGGAAATTTTGTCAGGGTCTTATAAGCTTTAATGAAACCAAACCTAAACTTATAGGTTTTAATAAAACCTAACCAAACCTTTAACCACAAATACCTAACCTAACCTTATAATTTTAAAAATAAAAACCTAACCAACCTAACCAAAAAGTATCAAACCCAACCTTCCCCAAAAAGTATACCTACCTAACCTTTATAATTTTAAATAAAACCCCTAACCTACCTTTAAACCAAAAAGTATCCCCAACCTAACCTTTAAACCACAAAGTATCCCAAAACCAAACCCTTTAACCCAAAGTATCCCTACCAAACCCTTTAACCACAAAGTATACTAACCCAAAACCTTATAAGTTTAAAAAAAAACCAACCCAAAACCTTAACCACAAGGTAACCTAACCAAACCTTAACCCCTTTACCCCTATGAGGTGGGGGTAGCAGCGAGGGATTTCCCGTGGGAAGTGAGGGAAGAGGGGGTTGGGTCTTGGGGATGTGGCGAACAAGTAATGGGCGAAGTAGACGCCTTTGTGGGTCTTTTTGTTGCCATCTGGAGAACCCAGCTTTTAATGTCTTGCCAGACTTTTAATGTCTTCCCCCAGAACCCGTTCAATGTTGTTGGATGTACCCGCGCACTGGATCCACAAAGTTTTTAGAGGGGCCCCACGCTGTGTGTTGGGAAAAGTCACTCCGGCCCCTAGTCCCCCGGGCCCCCGGTCACCCCGGGCCCCCCTAGTTTCTCCGGCCCAGTCACCCCGGCCTCTCGGGGTTCCCCCCTAGTCACTGGGGGCCTCCCAAGGCTGAGTGTACGTTTTTTGCGTTTGAGGCCCCATCAAGTGTGTACTTTTTTAATTTAATCTAAAATTTTTAAAAAAAAAACTATGTTTGAGCTGATGTTTATGCGTATGCTAAAAAAAAAAAATAAAAAAAATAAAATAACCAAAAATAAAATTAATAATTAAAAAAATTTTAAAAAATAATAATAGAAAGTTGTGCAGCGTTGTTTTATGCTTTGTATCTGCAAGATAGAGGGTTTACAACTTCGCTACGCGGTTTTTTTTTTTCGGGCGACGACACAGCGGTACACACCAGTAATAAAACTAGAGGGCGACTTGACTGTTGGTAGCCACTTTGTAGATTTTTTTGTAATTGTTCTTTTATCCATAGTAAAGGACACAGATAAAGACACAAAAAATGACACCCCTTCCAGAAGCCCCTTCAACTTTTGAAATCAGGATTAAAATGAAGTTGAAGCCACCAAAAAGTCTGTACATTGAAAAAACCCCCTCACTTTGTTACACAAACTTAAAAATTTATGGGAAAGGCCATTACTTTTTCCTTTAGCCAATTAAAGTTAGGGGGTGTCAGTTGAGAATAAGCAAATACCAGTTTTCCACCAAACATAGCCATTTTTTTATTGGGGCCCGGAGTGACCAGGGTGTAGGCCGGAGGCCAGGGTGGGGGCCCGGGTGACCAGGGTGGTAGGCGGAAAAGGACCAGGGGGGTAGGCCGGAGTGACCAGGGGGTGGGCCCGGGAGTGACCAGGGTGGTAGGCCGGGGGGACCAGGGTGTGGGCCCGGAGGACCAGGGTGGAGGCCGGAGTGACCAGGGTGGTGGGCCGGGGAGTGCCCAGGGGAAGGCCGGAGACCAGGGGGAGGCCGGAGGACCAGGGTGGTAGGCCGGAGGACCGGGGTGTGGCCGGGAGTGACCGGGGGTAGGCCGGAGTGCCCAGGGTGGTGGGCCCGGAGTGCCCCAGGGTGGAGGCCGGATGGACCAGGGGGGTGGGCCGGAGTGACCGGGGGGTGGGCCCCGGAGGACCAGGGTGGCAGGCCGGAGTGACCAGGGGGGAGGCCGGAGTGCCCGGGTGGTGGCCGGATGACCAGGGGGGGCCGGGTTGGCCAGGGGGGGGCAGGCCGGAGTGCCCAGGGGGTAGGCCGGAGTGACCGGGGTGATGGGCCCGGAGTGACCGGGTGGGCCCGGAGTGACCAGGGGGGGGGCAGGCCGGAGTGACCAGGGGGTAGGCGGTGGGGACCGGGGGTTGGGCCCCGGAGTGACCAGGGTGTAGGCGGAGTGACCTGGGTGATGGCCCGGAGTGCCCAGGGGGGCAGGCCCCGGAGTGACCAGGGGGGGGGCCGGGAGTGACCAGGTGATAGGGGCCGGGGGGACCAGGGGGGGCCGGAGTGACCGGGGTGGTAGGCCGGGGTACCAGGGTGGGGGCCGGAGTGACCAGGGGGTAGGCCGGGGGCCCAAACCTACCGGGGGAAACCCCTACCTTAACCAAAAAGGTGGCACCAACCCACCCCATGCCCAGGGGGGCCCCCCAACCAGGGTGGGGGCGGAGGACCGGGGTGGTGGGGAGGCCGGGGGAAGGGCCGGGTGACCGGGGGTGGGCCCGGGAGTGACCGGGGTGGAGGCCGGAGGCCCAGGGTGGCGGCCGGAGTGCCCAGGGTGGTAGGCCGGAGTGACCGGGGTGGTAGGCCGGATGACCGGGGGGGCGGCCGGAGGGGACCAGGTGGGGGCCCGGAGTGCCAGGGTGGTGGGCCGGAGTGACCAGGGTGGGGCCGGGGACCAGGGGGGGCCCGGGAAAGGCCCAGGGGGGAAGGCCGGAGTGACCGGGGGAGGCCGGAGTGACCAGGTGGGGCCGGAGTGACCAGGGTTAGGCCGGAGTGACCGGGTGGGGCCGGAGTGCCAGGGTGGGGGCCCGGATTTGCCCCGGGGGCCGGAAACCCGGGGGGGCCGGAGTGACCAGGGTGGGGGGGGGAGTGACAGGGTGGGGGCCCCCCGGGGGGGGGGGTGCCGGGGGGGCCGGAGTGCCCAGGGGGTGGGGCCGGGGGGCCTGGGGGGTAGGCCGGAGTGCCAGGTGGCAGGGGGGGAGTGACCGGTGGTAGCCGGGAGTGACCAGGGTGGTAGACCGGGAAAAGTGACCAGGGTGGTAGCCGGAGTGACCAGGGGGTAACCGGAGGCCGGGTGGTAGACCGGTGCCCAGGGTGGTAGCCCCTTCCGGAGGCCCAGTGTGGGGGCCGGAGTGACCAGGGTGGGGGCCGGAGTGACCAGGGGGTGGGCCGGAGTGCCCGGGGTGATGGCCCGGAGTGCCCTGGGGGAGGCCGGGAGTGACCGGGTGGGCGGAGTGCCCAGGGTGATGGGCCCCGGATGGCCAGGTAAAGGGGCCGGAGGACCAGGGTGAAGGCCGGAGTGACCAGGGTGGTATCGAGTGACCGGGGTGGTAGGCCGGAGGCCCCAGGGTGGAGGCCAGAGTGCCCAGGGGGGTAGACCGGAGTGCCAGGGGGTAGACCGGGAGTGACCAGGGTGGTAGACCGGATGACCAGGGTGTAGACCGGAGTGACCGGGGTGGTAGGCGGAGTGACCAGGGGGGGGGGCCCGGGAAAGTGACGGAGGGCCGGGTGACTTGTAATCGTGTGTTAACCCAGGAACCCAGGTCGCTGAGGCCACTATGGGCTTCAAGAGTCACGATATTTTTTGACCCAGGGGGGAGTATTTTTGGCACAGGGGAATGAGGGTGCAGCGTCTTTGCTCCACGGGGGAAAATAAAGCGCCGCTTTGCCCCCTGCCCCATCCCCCAAAAAACCCACACCCCTCCACTATTCTTCCGCGATTGTAGTACGTTCCCAAAATTTATCTCATAAATTTCCCCCACCATCCCGGGGCCCCCGATTGGTGCGGTTCCAGCCATTTTTCCCCACACCTCCCCACAGAAGCTCTTCCAGCCCACCACTTTTTTTCAGCGAGGCCAAAGTTTGTCGGGAAAAGTACGTGAGGTAAAACTCCTCAAGAAAGTTTTATAAAAAGTAATTTTCACACTTGGGGAGAGTTAACTTTTTCCGCCATTTCCCTTTTCAAGCGTGAAGCATAGAAATGCATGTATTTCAGCTCTGACTTGGGATTGGGCGCAGTCACTTACAGCAGTGAAACCCGCCCATTTTTGTCCAAAGGGCTCTCACCTGCATTTTACCACACTTCTCTTAAATTTGGTATGCACTGTTCTTCAAATACTTACAAACCCTTTTGGCTTTTTTAAGGTATAATGGGTGAACATTGAACTGAGTCACAAACGCCCAGACACCCCATTTCAAGTAGAAAATGATTTTTACCCGGGCCGGGGGGCCGGGGAAAAAATTAGGATTTTTTAAATTTAAAAGACCCCTTTGTTTGGGCCGTAAAAAAATTTTAATACCTTGATTGTCCCCGGAAAACAGGGGTGACTATTGTTTGGGCAAAAGGAAAAAAAAAAGCGCGCGTCTTGGATTTTGGCGTCTATATTGGCACCCTGCGAGGTGTGAATTTCCTGACCCGCAGAAACCTGGGTCATGACTCCGGGGTCATGCCAAAAGGAGTTTGATGGAGGAGGGTGTGTCGTCTGCGCTTAGGCAAAAGAGAAAATTTTCAATATTCATAATTTTTTATAAAAGCACAAGTAGAGAGTATTTTAAGTATACTGAGCAAAAAAAATTACAAAAAAACGTGAAAAAAGGGGGTTCCCCCCTTTCCCCGCTTGTAGGGCCGCGTACAACCAAAACTCCAACAAAGTCTCCCGCACCGCCGTCCCGCTGACACCCGCCGTAAAAATTTAAATTTTCAAGTCTCTCCCCGCTCGGGGGGTGTCCGCTCGAGCGGATTTCCCACGGCCCAGTTCCCACAAAAACCCTCAAGCGGTGTGATGGTGACGCATTGTTGTTGATGGTGGCTGTAAAAGGGGGTGGGGGGAAACCGGGCTTAATAAGGTCTGTCAAAACGTAAAAACTCTCGCCTTTTAAAAACCCTGGGTTTACAAAAACAACCGGTTTGTACGAAAAAACTCAAATATGACGAAACAACTAACAAAACCTGGGTAGAAAAAACTTGTTACAAAAATCCCTGAAAACCTTTCATTTTTAGTGTTGTGTGGGTGCTTGTTGACGCTAACTACCACGGTACCCCTAACCACCTATTAGAGCGCCTGATCGTTTTACACCTTGAATCGGGCGCCGTATCTATACCCAAAACAAAAAATACGGCTAGTTGCTTTCCCCGTACTTAACGCAGACACCTAGGAAAACGCCTGCCGTACCTCTCCCGCGGCGATCTAATAAAAAAAGTGTAGGCTAGACCCTGTTACCTGGACTGCGCACGAGACAATGTTTTAAATTGGGGGGCTGCATAGGGGCCGCGGGGCGCCCGAAAAAGAGATTAGGGGTCTAGGACTATCATTAGACTTTTTCAGATAATGAATACGAAATCTTCGTAAAGTTTGTTTATAATTTATCAAATAAAAAAAGTAAAACACGTAAAGAAATGCCTTTGCGAAAATATGAAGAAAATGCATGAATTAATATTCACTTAATCTTCGCCATTTTTAAAATTTGCGAGTCAAATTTTTTCAGAAGGGTATCAATAGAAGCCAATTTTATTTGCTTTCCCTTTCTTTTTTCTTTTTCTGTTAAATGAATTAGAACCCTGATAAATAGCGTTAACAAAAAAAAAAATCATCAATCGGGTAAAATTTTTCCCCATTGTGAGGTTATTTATTACTTATATATTTGTTTTGTAAATGAAATTTGTACATGATAAATAGGTTGACTTAATAAAAACCTATCAATCAGGAAAAATTTTCCCGATTGATGATTTTTTTATTTAGTTACGCTAATTTTTGCGTTTTTAAATTTAATTTCAATAACGAAATATCAATGGCAAGCTAAAAAATAGCGCTTCTATTTACACCCTAATGATAAAATTGACTCGCAAAGTTTTTTAAATGTCAAGATTGAATGAAATTTAAAGCTAAATTTAAAAGTTTAGCTATTTTCAGTCTCAAAAGGATTCTTTACCGTGTTTTACGTTTTTATGATAATATTTTGGAACAAACATTTTTCAAAGATTAAGTAACATATATAATGAAAGATAAACCCGTCTATATGATCTGTAATATTATATGAATCCGAGCGGCCCTCCAAATTTAAAGGGCCCGGGGGCGACAGGCCGATATTTCCGTGCACAGTCCAGGTATACAGTGGTCTAGGTTTAGGGGGTTATTTTACACTAGGACCCAAATTGCCTACACAATTAGGAATGTGGTTTCGTTTACCTTTTGGATTTTAAAGGGAAAATTTCTATAGCTTTCGTCGCAAATCATTACTTTGGAGATAATGCTGTTGTTTATAGGGGGGCAGAGAAAGTGTTTTTGCCGCCCCACTCTTTTTCCCCTTTTGCCCGCATGCCTCGTTTTCCCTTGCCGTGGACCTTTTTAAAGAGGGTTTGGGTTTTTGTTAGGAGGTTAAAAAGGGGGGGTTTAGGTAGATTAGTGAGTCAAAAAGGGGGGGTTAGGTTTGTGTAATTTTCATATCTCCTATACACTCCTCCATTAAAAAAGTCTTTTATCTAGAAAAATAGTGATTTCCGACGGAAGCTATAGAGAGAATTTTCTTAGAATCAATAAGGTGAACAGAAACCCCACTCCCCAAATTTTGGGGGCAAATTCTGTCCTGGGGTAAAAAATTTACCCAAATATATAACAAAAATATATAAAACATAATCAATAGGCACAAAATAGACAAAATTTTTTTTTTTTTTTTTTTTTTTAATTTTTTTATTACATTTGGCCTGCTGTACCACTGTTGCAGGGCTGAGGTAAGCCCAGCTGGCTCTCTGTTCCTACTGTGACCACTGTGCAGGTGCTGAGGGCACATCCCCGCTGGCCTCGGTCCGACTGTGAAACCCCTGTTGCAGGTGTGAGGGCCAGTCCCAGTGGTCTCTGTGTCCTACTGTGACCACTGTTGCAGGGGGGGGGGGTGGAAAGGGGCCAGTCCCCCCTGGTTTTCTGTGTCCCACTGTGACCCCGTTGCAGGGCTGAGGTCACAGTCCAGCTGGTCTCTGTGTTACTGGGCCATGTTGCAGGTGCTGAGGTACAGTCCCCGCTGGCCCCTGTGTTGACTGTGACCCCTTTTGCAGGTCGAGGCACAGTTCCACGGCTCTCGTTCCCGACTGTGACCCCTGTTGCAGGTGTAGGTCCAGTCCCAGCTGGCTCTCGTGTCCCCACGTGCCACGTTGCGGTGGGAGGGCACAGTCCCAGCGGTTCGGCCGCACCACTGGCATTGGGAGGCCCTCCCAAAGGGGGGGGTTTTCCCGCCCAAAAGGACCGGCCCACCAAAAATTTCCCGGGGGGGCGGGAGTATTGCTGGCTGGAGGCGTGGCAGGAGACAGCAGCACCCCCAGTGGCCCGGGGGCAGCAGCAGCAGTCTGCCTCAGCTGGGGGAGGCACAGGAGGGATGGCAAGAAACACCCGGAGGGGGCAGCCAGGGGAAGAAGGAAGCGGAAGGTTTTTTGCTCACACTGTAGTAAAACATTCAATGCAAGGAAAAATTAAGGACATTTCCTGACACACATGGCCAAAGGGTTGAAAGCTGGTGGGAAAAAATGTACTAAAGTTTTACCTCACCCGACACCCCCTGAAACATGGTTTAAAAACATGAATGTCTGGAGTGTGGCAAAAATTTTAAACATAAGTTCTCCCCCCCCCGAACACCCCGACACACCGTGGTGTTAAAAAAACATGAATGTCGGAGGTGGGCAAAGTTTTCTCAGAAGCTACCTCACCACACCACCCGACACCAGGGGGTTTAAAAAACATGAATGTCGGGAGTTTGGGGGAAAGATTTAATCTAAGTTTAAAACCCACCGAACAAAACCCGACACACAGTGGTGTTAAGAAATATAATGTCTGGGGTGTGGGCAAAGATTTTAAATACCTTTCAAAATCACCACACACCCCTGACACCACTGATTTTAGGGAGTTAAATGTGATGTTTGGGGAATGTTTCAAGACAAAGAGGATATTGCCGCCCCCGGAAAATTTAATGAAAACACTTTTTCAACCGGTACACACGGTGGTGCAAGAAACATGAATTGGGGGTGTGGGGAAAAATTTTCTAAGAAGCTAGCCTCCCCAACCCCCCGACACCAGGGGTTAAAAATTTTGAAAGCTGAAGGTGGCAAAAAAATTTACTCAGAAGCCACTCAAAACCCAAAACACCCTGATACACAGGGTGTTTAAAAAATATCAATGTTTGGGGTGGGGAAAAGATTTATCTCAGTCTCACCTACCCAACACCCCCCTGACACCAGTGGTGTAAAAAAACATGAAGCTGGAGTGTGGGGAAAAAATTTTTTTGCTAAGTGTGTCTCACCAGACAAAGCCCTGGGGCCACAGTGGTGTTAAAAATCATAAGTCTGGAGTTGGGAAAAAAATTTTTTTGTTAAGTCTGCCCTCAAAAAACACGCCCTACACACAGTGGTGTTAAAAAAACATGAATGTGAGAATGTGGGAAAAAAATTTTATGTAAGCGCCCTCACCAAAACCCGAGGCTTCGGGTTTTAGGGAGTTCAAATGTTGTTTGTAAGAAGTGTTTTAAGACAAAAGGGTGAAACTGCCAGGGACGTGAAGATCACTTTTTTAGTGGTGTGTGTGTGGACAAAAGGGTGGTGGATGTGGCAATGGGGGGGGGGGTGGACGGTTTACATGTTGGTGGTAGGAGTGTGGCAATGGGTGGTGGTGGTGGCAGTGGTTTCATGTGGGGGGTAGGGGTGTGGCAATGGTGGTGTGGTGGTGGACAAGTGTTACATTGTGGTGTAGGAGTGTGGCAATGTGTGGTGGGGGTGGTGGACAGTGTGTTACATGTGTGGGGGTAGGGTGTGGAAAAGGTGGTGGGGGTGGGGGACAGAGTGTTTCTGTGTGGTGGTAGGAGTGGGCAATGGGGGGTGGGGGGTGGGCATGTGTTACTGTTGGTGGTAGGATGTGGGAATGGGGGTGGTGGGGGTGGACAGTTTACAGTGTGGTGTAGGGGTGGGCAAAGGGTGGTGGACAGAGTGTTAATTTTGGGGGTGGTTGGGATGGGGGGGGCAAGGGGTGGGGGGGGGTAAGGGGGGTTGGGGCAGAGTGTTACATGTGGGTGGTAGGAGGTTTGGGAAGGGTGGTGGGGGTGGACAGAGTGTTAAGGTGGTGGGGAGGGTGTGGCAAGGGGGGTGGACAGAGTGTTACATGTGTGGGGGGTTTGGGGTGTGGCAATGGGTGGTGGGGGTGGACAGAGTGTTTCATGTGTGGGGGTAGCAGGGGGCCTTTTAATTTGGGGGGTGGGGGCCCCGTGTGGGGGGGCCCCTTTTTTACAAAAATTTTCAAAATATAGACCAGCGGGGGGGGTCCCGGGGATTTTTTTTTTTTAAAAAAATTTTAGCCTTTTTAGGGGATTTTTTAAACAATCAGCATACTAAATTGAGAAAGTATATTTTAAATTTTGCAATGTCTAAAATAGAGAAAGATTGATTCATTTTTTTAAGAAAGTAACAATAGCTATGTTTACAACACTAGTCTGAATATTTATGATGCATACTACATTTTCCATAATCTGCAATGAAAAAATAAAATTTACAATACCAGTACTATTTAATTTCAGAAACGGCAGTGGCACTTTACGAGATCTAGCCCTTGCAAATTTTGACAAATCATGGAAATCAGTTCTTGAGGATGTATATTCATGCTCATCAAAGTAGGTGGGTAAGCCTGTCAGGGCACATTGTATATGAAATCGTTTTGATAATTTTTATTTTACTGAAAGAAGTTTTCCCGAACAATTTTTAACCATGAGCACCAATACATCCGCAACATTATTTCAAATTTGGAAATGTATCTACAACATTTTTTATATCAACAGCTTGTAAAAGGGAAAAATTTCCCTCCCTTCTCACTTTGTCTTTGAGAAATGAGTAAAGAAGGGTGCAAACGCACTAGTTCAACTCCAAGTGTTTGATCCAGACATTCTTTTACCAGCAAACCAATTTTTGCTGAGCTGCTTTAATTTTATCCAAATTTAATGATTCGGTTTTTCCCAAAAATCCAAAAAGTTAAAAAGATTTTTCATAGGCCTTCAACCGTTGATCCAGTGAATCAGGAATGATCAATTTTTGGAAAGGGAAAACTGTTGCGAAAAGCTTCTGACTTTAGAGTGATGCTTCTTCAGATCTCCATTCCAAGGGTTTATAGGGAAATTTCGTTGGGGGCTTACGTGTCTGTAAAAATTTTCCCGTTCCCGGGCAAAATTTTTTCCCCTTCTCCTCATAAAAAAGGGAAACGATTCGTTTTTCAGTACAAAACATTCAAAAGGGCTTCAAAAATTTCGACTGCGTGTTCCTAAGTTTTTGGATCCGCAATGCTGGCTTTGGCATCAACTCTACCAAGAATGTCATGCCAAAAAAAAAGCATAAAGGCGTCCTAGTTTCCCCTCTTTCAAGGAGACCGCGGTCATAACGATTTTTTTCACTCATTCTCATCATAGTTTTTTTTAGCAAGTGCTTCACGGTTGGGACTATCCCTTTGGGCAATTTTTTCATGCAACAGCTCGACAGGCCATCTTGTTGTAGAAATCCTCTTTGGTAAGACAGGGCCGATTTTACATTTTTTTAGTAAAACGCTAAGAATTTCATAAGCCCTGTAGAAGGTGAAAACACAAAATGGGCCCCTAGAAAAACAAAAAAATGAGAAGCGCTTGAAACATTCAGCTGCAGCTTTTCCAACCAGGTTTTAAAGAGGACCTCAAGGTATCCCCAAATGCATGATGATTTTTAGCTGCAACTTTGGCTTGCAGACCATTTTTACTCCCATCTAGAGTTTGCATTATCCCTATGATTGCCCAAAACAATTTTGATGTCAAATCATAGCTGTTTGAAATTTTTTACAAACCTTCAAAAATTTCTTGAGCTTGTGTCCTTGATTTGGTAAAATTTTTTCAAATTTCTACAGGGGTATCATGCTCCAGATCTGAAGATCAGTGTTGTTTTATCAACATGCCTTCATCAGTGTTGAATCGAGAGAAATGAGTAAATTTTGACAGTTTATACGTGCAATTATTTCCTTTGGGACTCATTGCCCATTATCTGATGATTTCTTCACAGAGGTTGAAGATAAATATTTGTATGGCCCCGCCCCGACTGGGAGATTTTATTTTGTTGCCCGAGGGAAATCATATGCCGGCCAAAAAGCTTAACAAAACCTAAATAATTTCCCCTTTTGAGGAGATCCCAAATTTTTTCATCATCTCTCGAAGAGCAGGCTTTTTACATAAAAAATTTTAAAACCCCCTAATCAGTCGTTTTAAAAAACTACACCAAACTGTCAAATTATCCCCTTTTTTGTTTGCTTTGGTCTACACCTCCACTCTCTTGCAGACTTGTTGCGACAAAAGCTGAAGGATCCTTTTTATTGTTCCTGGCCAACCCTATTTGGGGTGTTTCCCTCACAGAACCCACAGAGTGAACTGGGATCTCGAAGCACCCATTCTTACAATGAAGCAGTAGACCCCCCATTTTTTTTGGAGAAGACTGCAAAAAAAAGCTTTGTAATTTCCCCCTTTTCGATTCCTTCGCTCAAAAAATACCCGTGTGGCATTTGCGACGACATTTTTGCGCTTTTGGTTGCTGAATTTGCTTCCCCAAAAAGTTTCACACTGTGGTGGAGACTCTCAGCACCTTTCTTTTTTTCTTCTGTTTTCTTTTTTCTTTTTTATCTATCTATGTATGATGGATCATCCACACCTGTGGCTACACAAGGAAGCACAAGGAACAGATGCGAGGGTGTTACGAAAAGGAATCACTAGGAGAAGGATACAGGGGGCCAAAACAAGGCTAAAGATTCTTTGCAGTGCATGGATGGCGCCACATCTCTGCCTTTTAGTTTCAAGAAAAAAATGCCTCATACTAAAGGGAAAAAGCATGGGAAAATTTGGGAAACGTTACACATTCGGATAATTCAATTTTGCTTTTTTTTTATTTTTTTTTAGGAAAAAAATTTCCCTGAGTTTTATGGTAAATTTTTTTCTACAGTAATTATGCTGCATTTTGACTGATTGTAATTTGCTTGTAAATGAATACACCCTTTCAAGCTTTTTTGTTACAAGTTTTTTATGCATTTTGGGGGGCATGTGTTGTTATACATAAAATTTTCTTATCAATGCCTAATTTCCAAAGTTTAATTTTTGCTTTTTTGCAAAGAATGTATTCCATTTTTATTTGATAATCTTTTTTTTTCAATTGATTATAAAGCTATAGGATCACATCATCATATGAAAAAAATAATAAAAAAAAAAAAAAGATGAAAAAAAAGGATTTTTGGGCAATCATAATAAAATTTTTCATAATTTTGAGTATTTTTTATTACCCAATATCGTTGCAAGACATTTATAGCCCTAAAAAATCAAATGTACATAAAATTTGGCTAGTACTCATGTTTGCAAAAATTTTTAAAAGGGTTTTCGGGCCACGGATGTACCAATTCGCAAAGAAGGAAAGATCTGCTCGGGACACCGGGGGCCCCAAAAGGCAGTTTAAGTGAAAAACCCCGTAGTGACATCCTACGATGAACAAAAAAAGCCCACTTTTATAAAAAACACTTACGTCATTCTGTACATATGATTTCACTTTTATTTCTTTATTTCATAATTAGACATATTTTATTCTGTCTTACTAGCACATCTTTTTGGGATTCATGGACACCAGAAACATTAAATTTGGTAGCGAAATATTACTGGAAAAAGAAAAAAAACTAAAAAAAACCCAAAATCAGCCCGGGGTCATTAAACCCCTTAACAGTGCGTGTGCCGTTTTCCCCAAATCGTTAGGGGGAGACCCTTCTAAACCTAGAAATGTGGCCATGGCATCAAGCAACACTACCCCTATAGGGTTGGATAAAATAAATTTTTATTTTATTATAAATTAAGGCCCCTTGATTAAAAAATATTTTTTTATATAAATATCAAGGAAATTTTCAGTAAAAAAATAATAAAAAAAAAATTATAATATTTGGGGACCCAGGCCCCCGTTTGGGAGATTGCCCCCCTTTTGGGGGCCCCCTGATTGTGGGGGCCCCCGGCAGCGCCCACTATGCCACTCTTAAAACGGGCCCTGGGTGGTAGGAGTGTGGCAATGAATGGGTGGTGGTGGTGGTGGACAGAGTGTTACATGTGTGGTGGTAGGAGTGTGGCAATGGGTGGTGGTGGTGGACAGTGTGTTACATGTGTGGTGGTAGGAGTGTGGCAAATGGGTGGTGGTGGTGGTGGACAGAGTGTACATGTGTGGTGGTAGGAGTGTGGCAATGGGTGGTGGTGGTGGTGGACAGTGTGTTACATGTGTGGACTTTGTGTGGTGGTAGGAGTGTGGCAATGGGTGGTGGTGGTGGACAGTGTGTTACATGTGTGGTGGTAGGAGTGTGGCAATGGGTGTGGTGGGGGGTGGACAGAGTGTTACATGTGTGGTGGTAGGAGTGTGGCATGGGTGGTGGTGGTGGTGGACAGTGTGTTACATGTGTGGACTTTGTGTGGTGGTAGGAGTGTGGCAATGGGTGGTGGTGGTGGTGGACAGAGTGTTACATGTGTGGTGGTAGGAGTGTGGCAATGGGTGGTGGTGGTGGACAGTGTGTTACATGTGTGGTGGTAGGAGTGTGGCAATGGGTGGTGGTGGTGGTGGACAGAGTGTTACATGTGTGGTGGCAGGAGTGTGGCAATGGGTGGTGGTGGTGGTGGACAGTGTGTTACATGTGTGGTGGTAGGAGTGTGGCAATGGGTGGTGGTGGTGGAGGACAGAGTGTTACATGTGTGGTGGTAGGAGTGTGGCAATGGGTGGTGGTGGTGGTAGACAGAGTGTTACATGTGTGGTGGCAGGAGTGTGGCAATGGGTGGTGGTGGTGGACAGTGTGTTACATGTGTGGTGGTAGGAGTGTGACAATGGGTGGTGGTGGTGGTGGACAGAGTGTTACATGTGTGGTGGTAGGAGTGTGGCAATGGGTGGTGGTGGTGGTGGACAGTGTGTTACATGTGTGGTGGTAGGAGTGTGGCAATGGGTGGTGGTGGTGGTGGACAGAGTGTTACATGTGTGGTGGTAGGAGTGTGGCAATGGGTGGTGGTGGTGGACAGTGTGTTACATGTGTGGTGGTATTTTGTAGATAATAACATATAGGTTTTATGCCACGTAATGGAGAGAGAGAGAGAGAGAGAGTGATCTGTGTATATCATGCTATGTATGTACGTATGTGCGTGTGTATTTATTTATTATGTGAAGTGATGTGTGTATGTTTTTCATGACTGTTCTTGTGTGTGTTTGTATAATAAAGTGAAGTGATGTCTCATGTCTTTATTATTCTAGTGTGTGTGTGTGTGTGTGTGCACGTGTGTGTGTGTAGGGCTGTAGGTGTGTGTGTGTGTGTGTGTTACTAGGAATTATAAGCTATCATAGGAAACTCGTCGCCTCCGTGGTGTAGTGGTTATCGCGCCTACCTATGAATCCACAGGCCCTGGTTGGAATCCCGGAAAGGGCAGTCGGCGTGCAGCCCACCCAACTGTTCATCCTTCCTTAATAAGTGGATAAATGGGTACCTGGGGAAACCTGGGGAAGGTAATTGTGGTAACCCGGATGTCACACTAGCCCTGTGTCCCGGGGTACCACAGGCTCAAGGGTTAATGCTACGGAGATGAGCACCGAGGCCATGCGTATTTATTTGTACAACTCTGTGTTTGTGTATATCTTTGTGTTTGATCTCAGGGCAAGTTTGTTTAGCAGTAAGAAGGGTTTGATGGTGGTGGTGGTGGGTGGTGGTGGTGGTGGTTATGGTGATGGTGATGGTGGTGGTTATGGTGATGGTGGATGGTGGTGATGGTGGTGATGGTGATGGTGGTGGTGGTGATGCTGGTGGTGGTGGTGGTGGTGATGATGGTGCTGGTGGTGGTGGTGGTGGTGGTGGTGATGATGGTGGTGGTGGTGATGATGGTGATGATGGTGGTGGATGGTGGGGGGGTGGGTGGTATGGTGTGAGGTGATGGTGGTGGTGGGGTGATGGCGAAGTTTTTTTAAAGGGTTCTTGAAGACACAATAAAGCCCGGTTCCCCCTTCCGCTTGTAGGGCCCCCATACACACAAAGACTCACAAGACGTCACAAAAAAGTTACCGCACCGCCGTACCCTGTACGGCCCCGTAAAATTTAAATTAAAGTCATTCTCCCGCTGGGGCGGTGTCCGCTCGAGCGGAGTTGCCAACTGTGCCCCCTTAAACCACAAATACCACTCAAACGGTGTGAGGTGACGTCATTGTTTTAGCGGTGTTTGGGGGTAAGACGGGGGGACAAACGGGCGATGGGGAAACCGGGCCTTTTTGAATACTGTATGCTATTTTCCTCTCTCTCTCTCTCTCCTCTCTCTCTCCTCTTCTCTCTCCTTCTCCTCTCTCTCTCTCTTCTCCTTCTCTCTCTCTCTTTTTCTCTCTCTCCCCTCTCTCTCTCTGTCTGTCTTTGCGTTATCTCTCTTCTTCTCTCTCTCTCTCTCTCTCTCTCTTTTCTCTCTCTCTCTCCTCTCTCTTCTCTCTCTCTCTCTCTCTCTCCCTTTTTTTCTCTCTCTCTCTCTCTCTTCCCTTTCTCTCTCTCTCTCTCTCTCTCTTTTAAACTCTCTCTCTCTCCTCCTTTTCTCTCTCTCTCCTTTTTCTCTCTTCTCTCTCTTCTCTCTCTCTCTCTCTCTCTCCCCTCTCCTCTCTTCCTTCCCCCTTTTTCCCTCCCCCCCTCCCTCAAATGCAAAACTTAACCCAAGTCCCCCCCCCGGTTTAATCCGTTTTTGCTGGCCCCCCATTTTCATTGCTGGATTTTTGACCAAAGAATATCACTCCAACTCTTCCCATTTAAAAAGCGAGTCACATTTTCCAGAAAATATCAATAGAAGTGCAATTTTTTTAAATTTTTTTCTAATTTAGTTTTCTATAAAAAATTACCCCATGAAATTACCCCTTTTAATAATAAATAACTCATATCGTTTTAATTAGTTT
Source organism: Chionoecetes opilio (assembly GCA_016584305.1). NCBI lineage: Eukaryota > Metazoa > Arthropoda > Malacostraca > Decapoda > Majidae > Chionoecetes > Chionoecetes opilio. The sequence continues at coordinate 152,619 of JACEEZ010002417.1, forward strand.
TTTTTAAAAGAATTTACATGGAAACTTTTTTAAAAAAATTGCAAAAATTTTTTTATTGATATGTTTCAGGTAAATGTTACTCTCAAAATTTTTTAAAGGCAAAAAGTTGAAGTGAATAATAAATAAGTTCTGCTATTTAGTGTGGGCAGGTGCGCCGCAAATTGCCGCCGCGCGCCCGGGCGCACCTTTAAAAAACCCGGGGGGCAGCGGGGCCGGCGCGAAATTTTCAAAAAACCGGCGCAAGGGGGGGCGGGCGCAATCAAAAATCCGCGCCCTGCCCAGCTTTAAAATTTGCTCACGGGCCTAGTTTAAACTTTAATGAGAATTAGGTAGGGTGGTGTGGGGGGGCAAACCCCATATTATGGAAAAATATTCATAAAAATCCATTTTTTACCTGAGAGAGTCACACTGGCCCCAAAAAAAAACTTTAAATATGCCCACCTATGGTACTCTCATGAATCTTACTCAAAAATAAGGGTCATTTAAGGTTTGTTTATAAATTTTTGGGCACCTAGTCGGTGTCCCCCCCACGAGGGGGGACACCGGAGCAGGTAGGGGGGGGCACCGTATGATATTTTTAAACTCATATTAATCAAACATTATTGGTTTTTTTTGCCTTGAAATCAAACATATATTGCTAAGCCTAGAAACCCACCATATTATTATTAGGGATGAAATTAAGATAAAGCTCATATAAAAATAGCATTATAAAAGATAGTCTAGTATTTTTATTGCTCACTAATTCAGAAGTGCATCATGAAGGCATGCAGCGGGGGAAAACACCTTCACCCAGGTCAGCCTGCTTCTTGGTGATGCCCTTGGAGGTCACAGGAGACCCTTGCACGTTCTGGATCAAAGAAGCTTCATCTAGGGATGGTAGGGAAGGTGAACGTTGTCTCGGGTGTTAGCGGACTTCATCCGGAGGAAAGAAAGGTTTAATTTAATTTTCCATCCTCCATGATGGCCAACACCTTGAGCAACATAGACACTAATGTCGCCCACACCCTTCCCTCCTCCAGCTTCAGCTGAACCAGAACAAAGTCCCCCACCTGTGATGTTTTCGCAGCAAAAGGTATGATGTGCAGGGTCCCAGGTGCCTCGCGTCCCAACATCATCCGAGTACTCGGGAGGAGTCGTCCAGTGAAGTCGGACAGCATCCATCAACCTCCTCCTCGTCAGTGGTGTCTCCTCGGGACAGGCACAGGACTTCTTCGATGTGGACCCTTCTTCTTTCCCAATGTTTTCTTTTCAGCCGCTGCCTGCTTTTTGTTCTTCCAGCTTCTGCCTCTTCTCTGCCTTCAACCTCAGGTCAGATATGCATCCTCATTCTCGGTTAAAATGCAGGGCCCGCACCTCTTCCGTCTTTTCATAAGGACGAGGATAGCCTTAGGAAGGCTGACACACTCTGGGGTCTGTCTGTTGAGAAGGGTTGTCCTGGGGTGGCAGGGGCGGTCGTGCCGGGCCCGGGGTGGTCAGGGTGCATCGTGCTGGGGCCCCGGGGTGGCAGGTCTAGTCGTGCTGGGGCCGGGGTGGCAGGCTTTGTCGTTGCTGGGGCCCGGGGATGGAGGGGGCGTCGTGATTGCGGGGGCCCGGGGGTGGCAGTCTCTGTCGTGCCCTGGGGCACGGGGTGGAAGGCTCTGTCGTGATGGTGCTGGGGTTGGCAGGCCTGTCGGCTGGGGCCCGGGGTGGCAGGCACATAATCTAGCTATGGAGAAACAGCGGGAAAGGGGTATAGCTTCTGAGGTATGGCCTTCCAGCCAGCGCTCCTCTCCATCTGAACTTACTCCATCAGAAGAAGTTGGAGTAACATTCCACTACAAATTCTGGTAGTGCCGGGTCGCTCGGTTACATGCGCTCCTACAAACACATCATTCTGGGAGATGTTGCGATTGAGTGGCCATATACCAGTCGCCCGGAAACCACTGAGAAATGTTGGAGGGGGTCGGTAGTGGCTTTGGTCAATGCCTCAGAAGTCAAAACTCTGGCAACTTGTGGACTGTTATGTGCTCGTATAGGGTGCATGAGCGCGTGGTCGTCAGGTAGGGCACGCAGGAGGAATGTCTTAAAGGGACCAAATGACACTCACATCCAATGGCTTGGGTTTGTTCTTGTTGTAGGCGGAGGAAGGTAACAATCACGAATACCATGCATTATCGCAAAAACTCAACAGGATTGAATGTTCATGTGACATTCAGGCATTGTCCATGATCAGAAGGAAATCTTGTTCTCTACAGAAGGACAAGACTTCTCATGGAGATGCTGGAAGGTGTCTGCACGAAAGCATTCACAATTCATACAGCCACTAGGATGCAATATCCCTTTGGACCAAAGATCGTGTCCTCATGAAGAAGCGGGATTCCATCGGCATTGGGCAATTCATAAACCTGGAGGGATGGACTGCCACCACAGCATTTCTAATGCCCACAAACGTCATGCTGTCACCCGCGTTCACGAGTTACCTGCGTGGCTACTGGCTGGCCTCTCGCACACTCGCACTTGGACTGGCTTTAGTATAACAGTCGCCAATGAACTCTCCATCCAAATGTATATCCGGTCCGCGCGTGAAGGTCTTCGCCAAAGCTAATGTGTAAGCCCTTAAAGAAGGTTTCACCATTGACTTTGTTGAAGGCAACAATCTGGCAATGGCCATGCCTCCGAGCCTTCAATACAAGTTGGCCGGATGACGGTTCATGGAAGGCATAGTACCAGTCCATTGTCGCCTCATTTTCTTTCTACAACGGCAGCAGGGATTGCTCTTGCCTCCCACAAGCTATGGGCCCTTGCATACTGGTACACCATTCCACGCACATCGTTCATGGCAGGCCGTAGCGTAAGAACTCTGGCTGCGTGGATGGTATAATCAGCAATGTTATTTCTTGTTGAAGAGGCTGAAACCCTATTGATACGGGACTAGAAACAGCCATATAGGTACTCAATCCGACAGTTTCTCGATAGATAGAAGCGTCCGTAACCCAAAAGAAATTGAATTAGGACTTAAAAAGGACCTTGCTGGCAACAAAAGTTGACAAAAAAAAATAATAAATAGGAGCGCTTGAAGGCATCTTTTACAACAAAAGAAATTAGATTAGGACTTAGAAGGCGTTGCTGGAATAAAAGCTAACAAAAAAATGAATAAATGTTAAAATCTATAAATCTAGAAGACCCTTAAGCTATACCTGAGGTCTTTTTGATGACGTCATCCAGGGAGACCAAAGAAGACGTGGGATGAGGTCATACAAAAAGACACAATTTGGGAGATATGGAACTAAATAGAGAAACTTACAGCAAGAGTTGTTTTCTTGATGTTGAATCTGTTCAGCGGCTTCTTTCAGGCGCAGCTAAGTGGCCACGCGGTGAGCTTAAATGCACAGCCTCAAGGTCAGTGCGTCCATCTGCTTGTCGCTCTTCCTGACATATTTGCGAGGCATGATGACGGTGATGGCGGTAGGTTAGGTTAGATTGAAAAGAGTTAAATGACATTAGACATCATGCATAGTTAGGTTAGGTTAGTTTAGCTTAGCTTAGCTAGTATTTTGTTACAGTGTAGAGGCGATTCTGCATGGCCACCATATGTATTTTCGGGGACTATGAGTCTGGCAAATATATGGGGGGGTTCACGAGTCGTCATGCACCCAAATATATGCAGTGTTAAAAATGTTTTGTAACCATAAAAAATTAATTCTAGGAATCATTCTAATAACATATATCACTTAATAATAGTTAGTTTATGTGCGTATAGCATATAATAACACTGTATACATCATAATTAATAACAATCACCTTCAACTTTACACCAAACAAAAAAAAACACTGTTATTACTTAAATGCACTAGTTCACCACCACCATTTATATCATGCTAATAGCCATAGTCCCCCCCCCCCCCCCCCCTTCATTTTTTCTTATGTTTTTCTAAGTATTAAAAATATATAGATTTTCCAAAATCGTAGTGATGCGGGGGATCATCCGAACGTCATGCCCCCGAAAATATGCAGTGTTAAATGGTTTTTTTAACCATAAAAAATTAATTCAGAATCATATACTAATAACATAACTGCACTTATATGAATAGTTAGTTCATGTGCTTATAGCATAATAACACTGATATAGCATCATAATTTAATACAAATCACTATCAACTTTATGCCACAAAAAAACAATGTTCCATTTAATTTAAAGCACTAAGTCACACCACCATTTAGGTATCATGCGAATATACATAGTCAATCCACTGTTTGTTATGTTTTTGTGTAGGTATTTCAAAAAGATATAGCTTTTCAAAATTCCATGTACGTTGAATCCCCCGCACTTCCCATACCGTGATCCCCCGCGCCACAATTTTTTGTAAATAATGCCACCGCGGCCTGTTCGAAAAGCATGCACTAATTTTCACATCAAAACATGTCAATACGTTTATACATCGTATTGCAACTTACCGCAAAAAGAATCACGCCATCAAGCCGCCATGAGACACTATATAAGAACGGCGAAAAGTAACAAGAAAAAACATACGGAAAATAAAAATTTCTTACCTGGGTAAAACACGGAGGTGACCGCTGACGCTACCCTGTTGCTCGCATGTTAGTTCAATGAGCGTGGCGCTGCATCCGTCTGGTGGCATTGGTGGCGCGAATTTGAATTAATTTTCGCGTGTAAGCATTCGTACGGTGATCCCCCCGTTCGGTGTGTACCCACACCACACCTAACTGTGATGCATATTAAGTTGTATTTTTCAATAAGATGAATTATATAACCTAAATGTTTTTTGGGGGTTAAATTAGGCAGAAACTGTGGCACTGCACACAGTTTTTGTATAGGGCATTTTACTTAATAATAGCGGCGCGGGGCGCAACTGCAGGGGCCAAAAATAGCGGCGCAGCGGAGCGGTCGTGGGTGGGCATTCGCCCGCGGCGCGGGGAGTGGGCGCAAATTTTCCCCCCCCAAAAATCAGCGGCGCGCCCACCTTTGTGCATATTTCTCAGAGTCTCGGTTGATGGCAATTTCTTAGCGTGTTTACTGTTTTTTATTCGATATATTATAGAACCAAACATTTACGAAGCTATAACATTATATCCATATATATGGAAACCATAGTCTTAATATGATTTCATTGATAGTCATATTGCAGCAAAGTGAATGGGCTAGCAGGGACTGAGTTAACTCCTGCCGCACGGCGGATTTCACGCGGGCACACAGGGCACCACGGAGTGAGGTATCTTGCTGTTGAATGTTGTAATAGTAGTAGCTGTAGAATAATGGGGTGTAGTGTGTTGCCAGAACTTCTCTTGGAGAAAGTTTATACCTGGTGCGTTGTTATTGAATGATATTAATCTATTATGATTTTTAATTAATTACAACTTGAATGGAGAATTGAAAAAACTAGTTTATGACTTCACTATGTGATTATAGTATGAACATTCCCCCCGCTGCGGAGAGTATGAAATGGGGATGAATTTACGGGGATAGGGGTAGGAGCTTTAGGTTAAGGGGGAAAGGGTTAGAGTTAAGGGGAAAATGCTGCCACAGCTCAAGCGAGTAGTTCTCTGGGTTACTCCCTTTGGGTGTTGTGTTTGAATAGATATAGTATATATATTAGATTTATCTTGTATTTGTAGTCGTGATTGA